>JAQZBX010012447.1:0-41196 GCA_029593785.1 Cabassous unicinctus
TATTTCTGTTCAAAATCTTCCAAAAATTTGAAGAGGAGGGAGCATGTCCTAACACATTCTACAAGGGGAATGGCATCTTGGTAACAAAGCCAAATAAAGATACCACAAGAAAGATATTAATATCTCTTATGTATGTAGATGTAAACATCCTCAACAAATTACAAGACAACCAAATCCAACATCATATTAAAAGAATTATACACTATGATTAAGTGGGCCTTATTCCTGGTATGCAAGGGTATTTCAGTGTAAGAAAATCAATTAATGTAAAGCACCACATTAACAGAGTGAAGGAAAAAAATCACATAATCATGTCAATTGATGCAGAAAAGGTATTTGACAAAAACTAACACCATTTCTTGGTAAAAAAAAAACAAAAAACACTTAGAACACTAGGAATACATGGAAACTTCCTGAACATGATAAAAGGGATATATGAAAAGTCCACAGCTAACATCCTTCTTAGAGACAAAAGACTGAAAGCATTCTCTCTAAGATCATAGACAAGATATGTTTGCCCACTCTGGCAGTTTGAAGTTATTTTATGATTCCCAAGAAGAGAAAGATTATATTTGTAAACTGATTTATTCCTCTGGGTGTGATACCCTTTGATTGTATTAAATTCAGCTGAGGTGTCTTTGATGAGATTAGTTGTTAAATTTGAGCTTTTGATTCCCCTACTCAGGCTGAGTCCCTACCCTCTTGCTGGGTCTAATATAAACAGGCACTCTCTCAGACAGACACCAAGAAGAGAGAGCTCTGTCATTTCTTATCCTGTCATGTGACAGAAAGGAAAAGGCTCTGATATAGAAGACTGTGGCAGTTTGGTATTATTTATGAATTTCAAAAATAGATATTGGATTATGTTTGTAAACTGGTCTGTTCCTCTGGGCATATTAGATTGTATTGGATTCAGAAGTTTCACTTTTAGTAGATTAAATTATGATTAAGGCTTTGATTGGGCCACATCATAGAATGTTGAGTCCCCACCCCCTTGATGGGTTGATGGGTGGGAATTCACAGAGAAAACCACATGGCAGAGCAGAGAGTGGAGTTTTGAGTTTTTGATGTTGGAGCCCCGAGAAGTAAACACACAGGAGAAGACCACAGAAGAAAACATACAGCTCCATAGACATGGCCAGAGGCCCTGGGAAGAGAGAGAGCCTGATAGTCTACAGCTGACCTTGTGGAGAGAAGAGAGCAACTGAGCCCAGAGAGAAATGAACCCCAGGAGAGAGATGAGCCTTATGGCAGCCTACAGCTGATATTGGAAGAAGCTGGGACCACAGAACCTTAAGAGGAAGGTGAAGGCTGGACCCTTGCAGACATCGGCAGACAACGTGCTCCAACACGTGGCAACAGACTTTGGTGAGGGAAGTAACTTAGGCTTTATGGCCTGGTAACTGTAAGCTGCTACTCCAAAAAAATACCCTTTATAAAAGCCAACAGAGTTCTGGTTTTCTGCATCAGCACCCCTTTGGCTGACTAATACAGAGACTCAGAAAGAAACAAGCCCTATGCCAGGAGAGAGAGGGCTAGAGGATCACTTAAGCATGAAGGCTGAAAATGCTGGAACCATGGAGCTCAAGAGGAAAAGGAAATCCAGAGAGGAAGGAGAGATCATGCAGAGATTTCCCACTATGTTGCTTCAACACATGGCAGCTGACTTTGGTGAGAAAGCATCTCTTATGGTGCCTTGAGTCAGACTTTCTATGGCTTTGGAGCTGTAAGCTTTTACCCTTAATAAATACGTTTTATAAAAGCCAACAGCTTTCTGGTACTTTGCATTGGCAACCCTTTGGCAGAATAGTACATCCACCGTCACTATTGTTATTCAACATTGTACTGGAAGTTCTTGTCAGAGCAATTAGGCAAGCTAAAGAAATAAAAGACATTAAAATTGGCAAGGAATAAGTAAATTTTCTCTATTTGCAGATGATATGATCCTATATACAGAAAATCATGAAAATCCACAAAAAGCTCCTAGATCTAATAAATTAATTCATCAAAGTGATGGGGTATGAGATCAATACCCCAAAATCAGTAGTGTTTCTATATACAAGCATTGAACAATTGGAAGAAGAAATAAAAAAAAAATTCCATTGACAAAGGCAACTGAAAAGAAATGAATATCTAGGAATAAATCCAATGAAGGATATAAGGACTTGTACAAAGAAAACTACAAAACATTGCTAAAAGAAATAAAAAAGACATATATAATTGGAAGGACATTCCATGTTCATGGATTAGAAGACTAAATTTCCTTATGATGTCAATCCTACCCAAAGCAATTTATAGATTCAATGAAATCTTAATCAAAATTCCAACAGCCCTCCTTGCCTAAACGGCAAAGCAAATAATCAAAGTTATATGGAAAGGTAAAAGGGCCCCGAAGAGCTAAAGTCAACTTGTAAAAGAAGCATAAAGTTGGAGGATTCACACTTCCCAATCTTAAAACATACTACAAAGCCACAGTAATAAAAACAGCATGATATTGGCACAAGGACACACATATAGCCCAATGTAACCGAAATGAGAACTAAGAAATCCACACTTACATTTATGACCAATTGATTTTTGATAAGGGTATAAAGACCACTCAATTGAGAAAGAATAGTCTCTTCAACAAATCATGCTGGGAAAACTGGTTCTCCATTTGCACAAAATAGGAGAACCCCACCTCACACCTTATACAAAGATAAACTCAAAATGGATCAAAGACTTAAATATAAGAGCTAGAATGATCAAACTCCTACTAGAAAACCTAGGGAAACATTTTCAGAACCTTGTGTTAAGCAATGGTTTCTTAGGCCTTACACCCAAAGCACAAGCAATAAAAGAAAAAAAAAAATAGATAAGTGGGACCTCATCAAAATTAAAAGCTTTTGGGCCTCAAAGGACTTTATCATAAAAGTAAAATGACAACCTACACAATGGGAGAAAATATTTGTCATCCACATATCTGATCAAAGTTTAATATCCACAATATATGGAGAAATCCTTCAATTTAGCAAAAAGATAAACAACCCAATTTTGAGAAATGGACAAAAGACTTTAACAGGTATCTGTCCAAAGAAGATATATGATTGGTCTGAAAGCACATGAAAGATGCTCAGCATTACTAGCCATCAGGGAAACGGAAATCAAAACCATAGTGAGAGACCATTTCACACCCATTAGAATGGCTGCTATTTAATAAAAAGGAAAATAACAGGTAGGTTTTGTAGAGGATGTGGAGAAAAAGGAACATTCATTCTTTGCTGGTGGCAATGTGAATGGCACAGCCACTGTGGAAAATGGTTTGGCAGTTCCTCAAAAAGCTAAGTATAGATCCACTATATGATCTGGCAATCCCACTACTAGGTATATACCCAAAATAATCTAAAGCAAGGTCTTGAACAGATATGTTAATAGCAGCATTATTCACAATTGCCAAGAGATGGAAGCAACCTAGGTGCCCATCAACTGATGAATGGATAAGTAAAATGTAATATGTACACACAATGAAATATTATCCAGCCATAAAAAGGAATGAAGAGCTTATACATTCGACAGTATGGATGAACCTTGAAGACATCATGTTGCATGAAATAAGCCAGACATAAAAAGACAAATATTGTATAATCTCACTGACCTGAGACAATAAGAATACACAAACACATAGAATCAGAATTTAGATTATGGATAATGGGATGGATGGGGATAGGGAATGGGAAATTAAGGCTTAAAATGTAGAAGCTTCCTATTTGGAATGATGGAAATGTTTTGGTATTAGATGGTGATGATGGTGGTCCAACTCTGTGAATGAAATTAACAGCACTGAAATATATATCTGAATGTGGTTAAGGGGGAGAAATGTTAGGTTGTATATATGGTAACAGAATAAATTTTTTAAAAATCCATGGAAGTACGCTGCAAAAATAGTGAATCCTAAACTAAACCATGGACTTTAATTAATAGTATAATTATAAAAATGTGCTATCATCAATTGGAACAAATGTTCCACACCAATGCAAGATGTTGGTGGTGGGGCAGTGTATGGGGATCCTATATTTTATGAATGATTGTTCAGTAAACCCACAACTTCTCTAAAAAAGAAAATTAAATAAAAAAAGATGAAGAAGAATTGAACACTAATTCTGAACAGTTTTGTGTAACGGGCCTATTGTGAGAGAAACTATTGATAATATAATGCAGAGCCTTTGTATAACACTTGATGTAGACCATGTTGCTCCACATCTTGAGGCTGATTTCACTAATTAATCACAGTTAAAATAACCAAACCTCTTTCCAGAAATATCCACCAATTATACAGCAGTGAAAATGAGGATGAAATGGCTTCAGTAAAATTTCAGCGAAGCTGTGCTCTTCCAGATTCCTTCTAACCAATACATTCACAAACGAATTTCTAAGGGGACATTTTTAAAAACAGATGACCGTTGTAAGTCTTATACTATTTTAATGATTTATAGTGCTTAAGGCCTTGTTCAAGCATTGGCATTCTGCATTCAATGGCATCCATCCCTCCATACATACATAAAATCATTGCCCTTTAAAGTCAGAATCTGTGATGAATTAAACTCTCCTCTCTTCCTACCTGAGCCTTCCATCTTCCCTCCTTGCTTGCTCTTTCAACTTTCAGGTGATGACACAGACTTTTCTCCAAGCATCACACCTTGTCCTGAAACAACCTGACAATCAATTACACCAACTCTCTGGTCTTCTCATTTTGCAAAATGAAGTATCCCAGGCACACCTTTTAAGTAAAGTGTCTACTTACTCTGATCCCCAACCTACTCTATGCCATCTTATTTCATGTGTTTTTTACCATGTTCTACTTTGAAGACCAGGATATGAACTTTCAGTGCTAAGATTTTCTACCCCTCATCTCAGAACCACTTCCCCCACCAGACAAAGCTATGTACTCCTACCGGGGACTGTATAAATAATAGTCAATTTGGTTTCAATTTCAGGCAGATGAACTCTGCCTTTTACACCGTGACCCCTGGCAATCATAAGAAATGAAGCGTGTGCTCTGCCCACCCATATGTGGAGAAAGGTTGGAGACACCTATTCCATCCCTTTCCCCCCTCATCTTTCAAGCGCCATTGCCCCTGGTACATCCTTAGCAATGACCTGGAATGGGACCTTCAAAAATACAGACTCAATTCCAGTTTGTCTACTTCACAGGCATCAGGAAAAAGGGTAATTATTTGAAAACCTACAAGTTTGAAGGTTTACTCTCTAACTGCCATAAAAGCTTAAGGCTTCGTTTCTGATGCTTCGCACATACACACTTTTCAAAGAGGGTGCTGATGAGAATAAGGATTAGTTGCCAGAAGAAGTACCCTCTCTGTGCCATGTAATATTGCAACATTTTAAATTTCTGTCACCCTGATGTCTCAGCCCCAGGTAGTCCACGACTTTTTGGTGCTTAGTTTGTGGATTCTTGTTCTGTAAGTAAAGTAATGGAGATGGCCCCTGATTTCCCCCACTTTCTGGACTTCCCCCCCAGTGACACTTCTCACTTTGCAGTATGAAGGCCAAATTGTGCTTTGGTTTCATTTTGTAGACCTGAGATCCTTGAACAGAGAAACTCTTCCTCAATCCTTTTTTTCTTTCCTTCTTTTTCTGTTTTTTAAAAAGAGTATCTATCTCACAGTTTGATACACTAATGAATATTAGTTGAACTAATGATGAACTAGGCATCATTAGTTCTACTTCCCGATGCCTGTGAAGTAGACAAACTGGAATTGAGTCTATATTTTCTGATATTCCTTGTATCAGGAAGGCTGTAGTAAGAATATGACATAATAAGTATATGGAGAGAGTATTAAGGGTTAGGATTGAGAAAAATGGAAATGGAGATTGGAGAAGAATGCTGCTTTGCCAGAGTTTGAACAAAGGCATTAGCCTTCACAGGATTGCTTTTTACTTTTTCCTCTTTAAAGAGTGTAATTCTTCAGTTCAAAACAGAAAATAAGAAAGAGTATGTCAAGCTTGCTTTCCCAATTATAAGATCTCAGAAAATTGGAGAGAAAAAAAAATTCACCTTAAAAGGAACAAAAAGTCAAGAAAAATGTGAAGAATAAACTAGAAGCCAGACACCTGGGGAGTGCAGGGGAAAAGACCATTTGCCATATACTTTGTCAGCATTTTGGGTTTTGTTTTTAAGTACTGGTAATGCAATTAGTTAGGCTGGTTGGTTAAATATTCACCACAGTAACAGGAGCTCAGATGGATATTATATGGAGAAATTATACAACATATTTACCAAATTAAATGGACTGATTCTATCCCCATATATATAGAACATAATAAAATATGTATCTGGCCAAAAGGTATTTTACCTAAAATGCATTTCTTAGTGTATTACAATCCTATTTCCTGAAACTGGTTATTACTTATTTCTACAGCCTTTATTACAAGAGCAGTTGTAGAATAACTTCCTCTATTAAAAAGGTTGATTTGTTTTGCTCCAGGAAGGAGTCTGCTGTGAAATGTTGAGACAAGCTTTGGTTAAAGGGTAGCTGCCAGATGACAATAGATATCACTCATCTCCTTTGCATGTTTCTTTTCCTTTTGTTTCCTCATCTTTCTAATGGTGGAAGTAATAGGTTACAGGATCAGTATCCATACTTGCTTATTTGCAGTGCTATTTTATTATTATTTTTAGTCTGCTTAATTCAAGACACAGACAATGGTAGATGCAACCATGCATATCTATAAATGGGAGTAAGAAACTAGGTCACAACGTAATGGTTTTACCCATCTTTGTAGATAGGATATCTTCCTCTTATGCACTGGAAAGTTGGGCCAAGTTACTTAATTGTTTGGTGATTATTAAAACATTTACCTTGTAAGGCATTAATTATCTGTTCAAAGAAATTCTTGAGTTTGTAGATGAAAAACTTTTACTCTGGATGCTTTTATATTTTTAAAAATATTTTAGTTAGTGAGATTTCTTGCACTTAATCCAGTCTTTTCTTCTTCTTTCATGGGAAAAAGAGCAGGTCTAAATGCAAATTAACATTACTGTTTAAATATCACAGACCATTTTCTCTGAGCCCAGTTACAATAACTAGTAATTATAAAAATTGCTTGCCTTCGGCTTCCGGCTAAGCCAGTGCTAAACTTGGCCTTTTATTAGATCTGTCAGACTGAGTTAATTATCTTTATGATAATAGATGTGCCTTACCTCCAACAAAACAAATACACTTATAATTAGCTTTTTAGTTAGAATTTTAATTTATTTATAAACACTGTTTGTTTTCCTTCTATTTTCTTGCTTTAAAAGCCAGAAGATGGGTAGTGGGGGTTTCCAGTTTATCAGGTTACTAGGCTGCTTGCTAGTTTATAAAGAAGAAAAAGAAAATGGCTTATTATTTTTAACCAGAAAGTCCAGTGTTTAATAGTGCATCATGCCTCTTCAGTATTATATTAATTCAGCTCCAAGGCATTTTATTTTATTCTGCACACACAAAAGGGCTCTTTTTATCTGCCTTCTTAACAGAGTGGTGTTATGGAAGCTATTGTATGGAAATACCGACAAGTTGGAATTGAGAGCCTTTCTGTACCAGAACCTTTCTGTACCAGTGGCCCTAAAAGTGAAAACTTTTACACTGGTGCTGTGTCCCCACATTTTCATGCCACTTGCTCCTCTTTCATCAATGCTCCAGCATGTTTCAAAACATTACACAGTGGTTGCAATTAATTTTTGGAGAGTATCTATACTGAAATAGCACAGCAGAAAGAGAAGTCTGTGCTTGTGTGTCAAAGAAAGCTGGGTTTCAGTAATGGTTCTGCTGCTCATCAGTTGTGTGACATAGGCAAGTTATTTAGCTTCTCTGAGCCTCGGTTTCCTAGTCTGTCTAATGAGACTATACCAATGTTAGGAGGGGTTTTGAGGAGGCCGAAAAAAGAATGTATACAGAAGATTCAGCACAGGGCCCCGCACAGTTTAAAATCTCATTGATAGATGTTTGCTACTGATGTTTTTGGAGAAGTACAGAGGCAGAAAGAATATGAAATTAATTAATCATTGATATTTTATATGGAGATATGTTTTCCACTAACTTGTGAAGACAGACATACCTGATAATCTAGACATTCCCTCTAATTCAAATGGATAATGAAAGCACACTGGAAAGAAATGGTTTTCAGAAGTTGCCATGCTAGACATGAACTGCATTATCTTCCAGTTTTAATTCTTTTCAACATAGCACAACTCTTTTATTTTTATTTTTGTAAACTTACTTACTCACTCTTTTCATTTAAAAAAATTCCACTGGATTGAAGTTTCCTTCCAGCCATTTGTGAACTGCCATAAACAGAGATTTTGGTTATAATAGCAAAAGTCTTATTCGTTCAATGAATGTACCAAAGATTTTATAATGCAAAGTCAGATTTGCCCACGAAAAGATTCAATCTGCATAAAAATCATTAATAGTGAGTGCTCTTTCAGCTGATTCCTGGTAAGAAGAGGGATTACAGTACTGGTAGTGACCAATCAGACATCCTGGTCAAAAGACCAAGCGCTCACACAGGCATGTGTAAAGTATGGGTGGGATCTGCCACCAGCAGAGGGCAGGAGAGAGGCTCCCAGCCTCATCTCTAGCATCCTGATAGCGAATACTGGACAGATCTTTTTCTAGAGGTGCCTGGAGAGTTTGGGTGTTGAGAGGGCCGTGATGAGCTAAGAGACTAGCCAAGTCCCTTTCCTCTAAAGAGCTCCAGGACCTTCTACCCAGATCCTTCTCATGAAACCACCTCAAAGTAACTGTAACTCACGACTATGTCAACCACACTCATAGTCCTCTTTTCCATAATGGAATTGTATGGACTTTCCTTGAAATCAAGTAATCCTTGTATTTCTTTTGTCCCTAAATGTCCTTGTTCCAGGGCCATCTGGCTGGTGTTGTTTTCAGGTATCTCAGAATTGAGAGGAGCATTTCTATGATCTGTGCGTTATTCCATGCATTCGTTAATATGATATTTGGTTTTGCCAAGGCAATGTGCTAGATGCAGAATGTATAGCAGTAAAATGATAGACAGTTTTCCTGCTTGCTCTTTTTCCCCTGCCCCCACATGTTTTTTAAAAGGAGGAGCTGTGATATGGAGACCAGCCAGTAACAACAAGAATAACAACACAGAGGATGGAACAATAATCATGAGAACATGAATATTCATGCTCAGGAGAATAGAATTTAGAAGAAAATTCTACAGATTAGGTGCTGGAAAATTGGAATTTGGCACTTCGTCAGTATCTCCAGTATTTTTTAAATTAACAAAGATATTTATAAAACAACACATGTGTAACTGTTGGACAGTTTGATGTAATTATGAATTCCAAAAATATAATTGGATCATGCTTGTAAACTGATCTGTTAATCTGGGCATGATTAAGTTATGATTAGGGCTTTGACTGGGCCACGTCAGTAGGGCGTTGAGCCCCACCCCTTGGTGGGCGGGGAATCAAATATAAAAGGCAGGGTAAAGGACAGAGTTGAAACAGTCTTTTGAGAAGCAGTTTCGATGTTGGAAAGAAGGCCCCAGGAGAAGAAAAGCAAGCCTTTCGCCTGATCGTCTATGGCTGACCTTGTGGAGGAAACAGGAGCTAAGCCCGGAGAGAAATGCAGCCCCGGGAAGAGAGGAACCCCAGAAGCCTGAACCCTGGCAAACACCGGCAGCTGTCTTGCTCTAACACGTGTCAATGGACTGTGGTGAGAGAAGAAACCTAACACTTTATGGCCTAGTATCTGTGGACTTCTACCCCAAATAAATACCCTTTATAAAGACCAACCCATTTTTGGTATTTCACATTAGCACCCCTTTGGCTGACTAATACAACATGTTTCAGCAATAAAAAAACAAAGATAAGTCCTTAATAAAGATTCCTAGATTTTTTATTCTCATGAATGTACATACAAATATCCTCTATTCATTCAATAATTACTGATTAGAATGCTTTTCTATATCAGGTACACCCAGGCATCGGATATAACTAGTGAACAAGGAATCCTTACTGATGCTGTATCACAGAATAGCCTCTCATTATATCTGCATATAAAGCTAAGCAATACAGAAAAGGCTCTCTTAAACCTCTGTCAGCCTGAACCAACTTGCGAGATTAACCAATACCTCCATCCCTCCTCTAAGACTTACTGGCTAATATCCTCAGCATGCTGCATGCTTATAACTGCTCCCACCCGTTTGAAGTATGGGTTTATGAAGAGTCAGTTCTGTCAGCTCCTAATTGTTTTTGTGCCAGTTGGGATTTTTAATATAATTATGTAATTTAATTAAATAGGTAAACTATGAAATGTGAGGTTAAAAAGAGAATTGTAGATTCTATAAAACTAATTTAAATGCTTTAGAAAGACTTAATGAGAATGAGTCACTAACATACATTGGCTGTTGAAATAAGCACATCTGTAACCGGTGCTCATATGTCCTCACAAATATCTGGTGATGAGAGATGTCATCTGGATATTTCTGACATCTGTGTCTACAGGTTTGCCAAGGATTGTGAGGTATAGTGGAGTTTGGAGAGCATTTGAAATATGGAATCCTTCTTCGAAGTAATTTTGATGAATATCCCCCCAAAATGAAATGTAATAATTCACATTCTCACTTTCACAAGAAATTAAAAATGTCTTCATTTATCCCTCATGAATTAATTCATGAATTAAATATTTTGGTGAAAAGAATTTTTTAATAGCTGTTAATAAGACTAAGAGAAAGAAATGTGGCTGAATATAAAAAGGCCAATCTTGTCTTCCTTTACTTTCTTCTGTATAAATCATTCGGGCTTTTCTTTGCTACTGCTGTGCTCAGTGAGCCAACCTGATCTCCAGGTCATTATTACCTTTTTGCGGAATGGCAGGCCTACATACAAATAGAACGTGCAGTGTAATTCTGCACTTGTATTAACACTCATTCTTCTCCATTTTATTTAAGAGTAATGGAGCAGAGAGGTCCAAAAATAATATTAGATTCTGGTAGCTTGCCTGCAAATTGCCATTCATTTCTTTATATCTTGTGTCTTCTTAGCTGACTCTCCCATGGGCTTACACAGAGTCTATAGTTCCTGCGACAAGTCCCACCACTGGTGCATTTCACGGACTCAGTGGTGGGGGTGTGGATGCCCTTATCTCTTGGTTTCTATAGTCTCTAACAACTCTGCATCTGGCATCTTCTCCTAGAAACTTTCACATTTTCTAGGCTTTGTTTTTCCCTGATCCACCTTCTCCTAGAGAGCACTGCTCAGGTGCCATCACAGATTTGTAGGAAAACTTGAGGGGTTTTCTGGAAACCTTCAACACAGAAGCTGTGTTCCAGGCAGTAGTGGGAAGCTAACATTCTCTCTCCTTTAATGTTACGTCTTGATAAATGAGTATCCATCAAAGCTCCTTGTGCCCATAGGAACGTTCAGAATTGATACCAACCCAATGAAATTTTAGTTAAAATGCCTTCTTCTCCTTGAATCTCTGAAGGGAGCATGATAAGATGACTCAAGAGACACATTCAAGTAAAAGAAAAACCTGTGCATTACCCATCATTTTCATTTAGAGAATAGCAGCCTCATAACTGAGCAAAGTTTGTCTGTCTGACCCTCTCTTTCTGTGGGCCAAGAGTTTCATAGACATACATGGCCAAATAGAAGGTATAAATTAGTGAATGAGGCTGAGAGGGCACTCTAGCAGAGAAAGAAAGCACATTCTCTATTTAAAAGGAACAACTGCACCTTCGGCTGTAGCCAGTTGTAGTCATGCTAGGATGTGGGCCAAATATAAGAAGATCTAATTTTTATGGTAAACTCCAAAACCAGGCTTTTCTGGGAACTGTCTTGACTTTTGAACCTTGGTAACTAATTCAAAACTATTAAAAAAAAGTCCTGCCAAGCACCATATTTCTGAATCTTTTTCCTAAGTACCCAGTATGTGATGTCTGACTTCAGTACTTAATTTTCCATCAAGATATCCCTTAGTTAAAGGAGCATGGAAGTCCTCATTTGGCAGGGCCTGAAGTAACTTAGGCCACCTTTCTAATGTTCATGTAAAATGATGCTCCAAGATTCTAACTAAGGTCACCCATGACCCTGTGCATGTTCCCATGCAAAGCTCTTAGTTTCTGTTTTCTTCTAGGACAATCCTCAATTCCACATGCAACTAGAATTTTACAACTGGTCATTTTTTTCTAGCTGGAATGATATTCTTATGCCCAGAATGTCTTACATTTGAAGGGTCAGCTTAGACTCCAGCTAGACATTAATTCACTCAACAAATATTTTTGAAATAACTACTTGTGCTAAGCATAAAGTTTACTTCTCAAGTCTATTCCTTCAGGGCTTTGTAGTTTAGTAAAATATTTAAAGAGCATAAAGATAAAAAGGAGGCTTCTAATTATCTCATTTAATCTAAGTAACCATCTTATAAAGGAGATAAGATGATGCCCATTTTACAGATGAGAAGGTTGAAGCCTAGGGATATTCAGCTAGCAGAGTTGAAATTGAAACCCAACACTGTCAGTGCTCAAAATCTACTTCTTCAATGTTGAAACCATAGATGTGTGTATACACACACACACACACACACACACACATCCAATTTGATGCTCTTCAGGGAAATGCAGAAAGGGACAATTAAAGCTTGAACAAAAAATGAAAGATTTCATTCCTTTTCTCTCTCCCTTTCTCCCATCTCTTCCTCCTTTTTTCCCTCTTTCCATTCCTCCTTCCCTATCTTCTCCCCTGACTGTTTCCCTCCCTCCTTCCTTTCCTTCCTTCCTTTCTTCCTTCCTTTTAAATAGGGCTTAATATATTTCTGGTTTTGATTCTGTGTAGCTGAAGTGGACTCTGGCTAGGCAAGTTGTGTGCTGTCTCTACAAAGTAGTCCTTGTAGATAACTGATTGGGCATGTTTGTAGATGGGTCATTGCTACAAGATTGCAATGCATCTGCATGTGGTGATGCCTGGTCATTATTTTATAAACTGTGATCAATGTAGCATGATGGTGCTCAAAGTTTGTATTAGTTATATTTTCTAATATATTTTCACAAAAGTGTAACAGTTTAAACAGAAAAGAAGTATATTTCTCACTTGTGTGAACAATCCAAGGTCAGTTTAGATTAATTGCAATTGGAGAAGGGGGTGTGGACCTTCACCTCTCAAAATTATTCAAAGATCCAGTCTGAGGGAGGCTCTGTTGTCTTCAACAGATGTCTTCCCAATTGCCCCTGGGCAATATTATCTGATCAGAAGAATGGAACTGAGTACGGAGGATTATGCGTGGCAGATTTATATGGGCCAGGCTAAGGAGGTGCAAATATATTAGCCCCTGATCATGTAAGCACTCCTAACTGAAAGGAGAATTGTGAAATTGAGCCTCTCTCTGGACTCAAAAAAGATAATGGTTTTTGGTTTCAGCTGGCAAAGACTGCTGCAGTGAAATCATAAAATGTTTTCCTGGAACTTAGATGTCAGAGCAAGGTGGTTGGACATTGTAAGAAATTCAGTGAAAATGAACAATCTTATGCAAAAATATTTTAGAAAACATGGTTCACTGCATTAGGTTCAAAGTATATTTGACACTACTGATCATCATGGATGATAGATAAATATAGGTTCTTGAATATTCTACGTCTTCTGTGAGATATACTTGTGTTCATGTTGATCATATTCTGCCTGTAAAGAATGAAGTTCTACCAGATTAGGGGGGCTTACCAATGGACAACCTGTGAAGAATCTTATACCCACAAGCATGTCTTAAATAGTGTTTTAGATACAGTTGTTTTAGGTCATAGTTTTGGAATCCTCTATTATTATGAGACTACTAATCCAGGACAAGAAGCCTGCTGTAGCAATCTTCTCTCCATATGTCAGCAAGGTTGGTCTCCATTAATCACAAAAATGGAACATTTTTCCAGTTACAAAGACCTTGCAGGTTTGGCAAAGGGTTAAACTGGTCTTACACAATGCAATTATTTAGTGACTGCATTTAACACATAAATCTGGTTATGGGGTAACACCATCCAGACAGGTATCTGCAGTGGCTACAAAAATTGAGGCCCTAACCAATCACCTTGTATTCCCATAGTATTTTCAGGGACAGTGGAATGGGTGCTGTCTTCAGACCTATAAATTAGTTGGTAGCAAGGGAAGTGTATACCCTTAGTATGGAACAAAGTGCCATACAATGTATCTCCACTGCAGTTCTCCAGTGAAGGAATGGAGATATTTGAGAAGCTGTACTCACTGAATATCCTCAGATTTATCTCCATTTCTGATAATATTTACCAAAATATATCCTTTCTTTCATAACAATAATCTGTGTCTTTATCAGATTTAGGTTTCAAGTATTTCATAAAGCTCCCAACTCAACACTCTGCAGGACTACTTCAATGGCCACATTGATTTTTCATGAATAACTTACTTATTCTTAAAACCAAATCATATATATTTTGGTCAACTTAGGGAATAGTTTAAAATCTGGATTTGCTTCCATGTAGTCATAAAATTACTAGATTTTTCTAAAACCAATGATAATGCTGATATTCAGTTTGGTGGGATATGAGTTTGATAGGTTAGCTTAGGTGTTAGGGCTTTTGATTTAAGTTCTTATGGCTGCTTTTATTCTCTTGGTAAAGAAAACATTTTCAATCCATGTTTTGCCAACATTTTGTTTGCTCTTCATGTATAAATAGCTCAAGGGCATGAATCAGAGATGATCGTAGAGTGGATGGTGGAGGGATGTTTTCCCCAACAACCACTGTCATTCCTTCTGTTCCAATAGCTTCCCCTTAGTCTCAGTGAAGTTTATAATTTTTATTTATTTTATATAGCTTTATACTTTAATTTATACTTTTACTTATCCTTTGGTCTTCACAGTTTTCCTCTTGCTTTTGCACAAAGGTTCCAGGAAACTTTTATCTACCAGGAGAATATCACCCATACTATAGCATCTAAGGAAGAAATGATAAAGAGACCCAGCATGAACCATGAGCTACTGCAGTATCCACTCCCCCTAGTAAAAGTAGAGCTTTACATCAAACAAAGTTAGCTGTTTTTCCTTTTAGAGGAGTAGAGAATCAAATAGTGGGAGAAGACCTGAAGTATAATCTGAAGAGCTCTGGGTTTAAATGCTTACTGTTGCATATGCTTCTTTTGTATTGAAGTAGGATTACTCCTTGGAAAGCCTCAGAATTCCTTTGTTTCCATCACGGACTATGGTACCAGGAAGAAAAATTCTGGTTTGGTTGGAAGCAAAAGCTGGTGGAAGGGAATGGGGCAGCTCAATTATTGTGACTTTAAGAGGACTATTCATAGAGTGGTAAGCCTGGGACAGACAGACTGGCACGTGTCCCTAAACTTGCATTGATTAAATGTGCCTAAACTCAGACTTCCACGGGAATTTACTTTCAAGTATTAGTTATTCCCGATTTGACATTCAGTCTCCCAAGTCCTACCCTACAGCCACCTCAACTACTGCCTTGCCTAGCTTCTCAGTAGTTGTTCAGGGTCACGGGATGTAGGACTTGAAAGAGAGAACTCTTTTTTGCTCCTGCCTGATACACAGAAAGTGGACTGGGGGAAGGAAAAGTCTCAAGTTCTGCCACCAGGGAGATTCATTCTCTGAGGAGAACTTAATCGCTTTGCTTTTTCTACCAACATTTATCAAGTATAGCACAGCGATTCGCAGGGGCCAGCAGGTGACAATTTGTCAAACATTGTGATAAAAGTTAAAGGTGTCACTTTAGTTGTTCCCTTGATGCTAATATTGTTGAAAACAAACTCAAATGTGAACTTTGAAATAGTATACTAGTGCATGTTAAAATGCAGTCATCAAGAAAATATTCATATTTATTTTTAATATTGGGTTTGAAACTCTAACAAAAGAACATTCACAGAGATCATGTGGGCCCAGAAAAATTTATCTTAAGAATCCCAGAGACCTTAATCCCCAGTTTTAGAAGCGCTACTGTAGTGGGAAAGTGAAAGGTTTTGCCATTCAAAGAGACCTGAATTCAAATCCTGGCTCTGGAAATTACAAGATGTTTTAGGTTATCCAGGTTATAGGATTAATATCTTTATATTTAAAATTATATCATGACATTATTATGAGGAAGACATACATATATGTGTATATAATATGTGTCACATTGTGTTTTACACAGAGTGGACTCTGAAGGGTTATTGTTCCTTTTTATGCCATATCCCCCCATTCTCTCCACTGTCTGCACTGAACTATACTAGAGGATACAATGATGAATTAAATATTATCCACAGAAGATGAGCAGCACATAAATACAATACACTACGATAAGTTCCATAACAGAGAAATGTAAAATTATTTTAAAAAAGACATGTGATATAGGGAAAGAATTTTTCTGATGCCGTAAATAGAAACTCCGAAAGTATTTTGCAAAGAAACAGATGCCTTGTGAATATTCAGTTAATGATAATAGTGAAACCATAAACGATGCTGTTGCTGCTGATGAAAATGAAGTTGATGATGATGATGACAATGATGAGGAAGATAGTTTACATTTATTGCGTATTTACTACGTTCTGGGGAACTCAATTTGCATATCTCATTTGATCCTCACACACTCTAGTGAGGTAGGAATACCATTTCTATGTTGTAGAAAATAACAAGGCTACATAGATAGCTTGGGACAAAACTGGGACTTGACCCAGTTCTGTCTGATCTAAAGTTCTTAACTACTGTAATGCATGCTCTTTCAATAAATTAATTAATGAATGGTAATTATGTTCTATTTGAACTACAGTTTATCTGAATTTAAATAGACTTTCGTAGTTATATTGAATACCTTCCCCTACCTCATTCCCATTTATGTATTTCCTGGTTTGGGCATCGCAAATGGGATTTGGGGAAACAAAACTTCCCAAATCTTCAGGAAGTGACTACTTCCTAGTAACTCCAGATATGACACATGAGAGGGCATCATTTGCCCTGGTTATGGTGAGCAGTTCAGGAATGGGCATATGACTCAGAGACAGTCAACCCAGTGAGAACTAATCCTAGAGATTTTGGTTGTGAGATCATAAAAAGGTGTTATCCCTTCCCTGCTGGCCTTGAATCTGAGAGATGATAAAGCTGAAGCTGCTGTAGCTATCTTGCCACCACAGAGAGACTGAGAATGAGCCAGTAATGGGAAAAAGGAAGAACCAGCAAAGAGACTTAAGTATATCATTTGAACCATCTCATTTCCAGCCTGACTTAAATGAAGTAGGCTTACCTAGAGGCTTAGCAACAGCAACAATATTTTAAATATATATTTTATACTTTATATATGTGTATTCTTTTTTTATGTGTATTCTTTTTTAGTGTATATGCACTATGTATGTGTATATAATATATGTACGGAATATTGTATATATGTATATATGTGTGTATTGTATGTGTGTATGTATAATATTATAACAAGCCCTCATTTATTACTGGCTTACTAAATAGCACATTACTGGTGCCTTTGTAACACCTTAGGTGGCTCTCTCCATCTCCATCTTTACCTCCCAGAGATAACTACTAACTTGAATTTTAGATCCATCACATCTTTGTTTGTTTCTGAATACTTGTGAAATACAGCCTTATTCTTCAGAAATTTACTTTTTTGTAGTAGATTATATGTGTAGGCCATATAACCTATTTTCACAATTATATAGTACCCCATTGTATGAACAAATCAAAATTTATTTATTTAAACATGTTACTATTCATAATCTTTGGGATATGTCCAGCTTTAAACTATTAAAAATGGGCTTTATGAATATTCTTGAAAATGTCCTTTGGTATATATAAGTATGAAATTCTCTATATATACCTCATAGAGGAACTGTGGTGCTATAGGATATTCATATCTTAAACATTACTAAATAATATCAAACTTTCCCCCTCAAAATTGGTTGTAGCATTGTCACTCCAACCAACAGTATGTGAGATTCCCCATGATTTCATATCTTTGTCTATCTGGGGTATTTTCAACATTTTTTAGTTTTTATTCTATCTGTAAAATTTCCTATGATTTTATTTTAAATTTCCTAATATCTTTTTAAATATTTATTAATCTATGTAGTTCATCGTTTTTTAAGTGCCTGATCATACATTTCATCCATTCTTCTATTGAGTTTTTCATCTTTTAATTATTGATTTGTAGGGTTTGATTACATATTCTAGATTCCATCCTTTATTGATCTATGTTTTACAGAAAATTTCTCCCAGTTTGTAGTTTGCCCTTTCATTCTTCTCATGGGACCTTTTGATGAACAGAAGTTTTGCTATTTGGTTAGCATATTTGAATTTATTAGTATTTTATTTCCCTTTGTGGATTATGTATTAAAAAATCCTTCCTAACGCCAGTTTCATAAAGGTATTCTATATTTTCTTCTAAATATTTAAAGGTTTGAATTTCAAAAGAATCTTTTCAAACTAAAGGAAATATTTGAGGTAGACTTACAATTTTATATTTTTCTATATAAATAAGCAAACGCCCCAGCAGTATTTATTGAAAACTATACCCTTTATCACTGCTCTAAATTCCACCTCAATCATACATTAAATTTAAATAAAATATTGGTTTTTAAACATTCTTTATACTGTTTCGTTGTCTCTGTCTCACTCTGTGCCAATAATGTTGATTTAATTATTTTATTTTTATAAAACATCTTAATAGGTATAAGTTCCCACATCTGATTCTTCTCTAGAAATGTTTTCTAATGTTGACCTTTTGTCATAGATATTAATTTTATAACACTTATCTAATTTCATGGAAAAATCCGTTGTAAGCTTTTAGGGATCCTGGCTCTCTGCCGTGGTCTCTATTTCTTTTCCCATTTTCAGCACATCCATGTCTTCTTTCACTTGTGTGATAGTTAAAAGTCAAAGCTGTAGATTATTGTGCTTGGCTAATACCCCAAGGCAGCCCTTAGCTTCCTTGTACATTTACCTTTCTGGATTAGCTTTTGTCTTCTGAGAAATTCTCCTATTTTCTTGTGATACTAGTTATGTATTGAGAAAGATATTTAAAACAGGATCAATTTTAGGTATTTTGCTAGTGATTTTTCATAATATTTAGAACTTTATATGGCTGAACAGGGAAACCAGCACAATAGTTTCTTTTTTGTTTTGTTTTGTTTCATTTTAGCTGTAAAATTTTGGCAAAAGTGTAAAAAATAGAATAAATAAGAGAAGATTTATTCTGTTTCTTATAGGCTTGGGGGGTCTAGATTTCCACTTGTTCACCAGCACAATCTTGGGCACCATTAGGGGAAGCTGATGGAGGTCATCAGAGTAAATAATAGACCCAAGAAAAATGTTCCTAAGTTTCTCGACATCATATCACAAAGAGATGTTGCTAAATATCCCATTTTTAAGTGTGTGACTTCCAAGTCATATTACCACAAATCTGAGTAAACGGTCAGGGAGTGTTAGCACATATTGCCTGCAAGTTTGAAGGGAGAAGCCAGTTTCATTTTTGGGAGGCATATTTTACAGGTTATCTGAAAATAATCACTGCTTTGTAAGGGATTGGGCCACTACACCCCCCCCCCAAGAGTCATGTGGATACTTGCTGCCTGCAATGTCAATTGTCTTCCATGCCAGTGAAACAACAACATGGGTATCAAGATTTACCTGCATTTTAAAACCACCAGATCAATATAAAAATATGAGGAAAAGAATTGTGCTGCTTCTCTGAAATGAGAATGAACCATGTTTTACAGTAATGCCAATAAGATGAGCAAAAGTGCAAATCTGAGAGTTTTTTATTTAGGAACTTGATCCTCAATGGGGTGTGCATAAGATCCCAAGTATTAAGATGTGCTGTAGTTGGAAGAAAATTTGGTTGGCATGACAGAAACGTCTGTTACTTTCAAGGCTGCTATTTCATGCATCCTGTACTGTGAAGAGTAGGCTGCTCTGCTTAGCATGTAGTTGTACAATTTTAATAGCAAAAGTAAAGCCAATGTCTTTTAGGATACCACTGAAACTTCTGGACTCATTTTACAACTCCCTTAATGATTATCAAGGTATAAAAGATAGATGACCAAAGTAAAAAACTGATGACTCTTTCCAGAAGAAGAATGACTTGGCATATTCAAGGGAAATTTCCAAGAGAGTAAATGTAGTTTTTATTAACATCTTCTCTTGGAACCCTTGTCTTCTTTTCTGTGGACTCTTGGATGCTAATGCTTCCTAATATTGGCTCTTGATTGCTGAAATTGATTATTTGACTCTATCCCAGCATGCCCCACATTCCCTAACTTTTATTTGTTTTTACTTTAATGCCTGTTTCTCAATTTAAATAATAATGATTGTGGGAGGAGTGACTAAGTTAGTAGTTAATTCAGAAAGCTTAAATCCAATGGAATTTTCTCATGAGAAATTACATAATGTAGGAACTCTATTAAAGGAATTTAAAATCATAGCATTTACCTGTTATATCATGAAACATTAAGAATAAATAAACAGGTTATAGAGAAATGAAATACATTTTTTACTACTGTAATTTTTATTGACAATACATGATTGATCTTAGCTAACAATCTTTAACTGTTTTCTCCATCTTCTCCATTATTAAAATCAATGCCTAAAATTTGCTCATCATCCTTGGCTGTATTCCAGACTTAACATTTCTTTTAATCCTTATGGTGTTGTCACATATACCTAGTACTGAATCGTTTTTGATCAAGTGTTTTCTTATGAGATGCTTACAACAGATAAACATTTGCATCATTGCCGTATTCAATGCTGGTGAATGCTTCTATTTGAATCCAGTGAAGACTATCCCTGCCACATCTCTTCAAGACCCTCCCTTGATGTTAACCAGTGTGCTCCAGTCCTGGGTTGATTTAAAAGAAAAATAGAAAAACAACAAACAAACACAAATAAAACACAAACTGGACAACATTCACTGAGTATCATCAAATCATCTCAGAATGGCATAACTTCACACTGTCCCTCTCTGGCACAACTCACAGTGTTAGTTTCTTAATGGCATTTATCAGTGTCTGAGCTTGGGTTTTTCATTTGCTTGCTTGTTTATGGTGTGCAAACTCCTGCTAGAATGGAAGCTCCGTAAGAGTGGGAACCTTGTCTGTTTTCTTTACTTTCTGAAACACCTGTACTCCAAACAGAGTCCATCATTGGCTAGGTTTCCAAAGATCTTTGTTGAATGATTTTGAATAGTTGGGGGAAGATGGATGTAGGTCAGGAACTGAATTTAAATAATTCCATGAAATATGAGAGACTTGGCAGAGGTGCTGAACTACACTGCCAATGGAAGACCCCAAACACTCTTTTGTGCAGCTTAATCAATTTTATTTGGAAATTAGTGAATGTACATATTAAAAATTGTTGCTATTTCTGTCAATTTTCTCTACAAATACATAAATAATTGGGCAGAAAATAAAAAGGGACTGAATTCAATCTAATGATCTTAGGCTTGGTAGATATGTTGTATGGAAATCATAAACATAAAAGGATCTCTTACCTTTTTAAAATCATGTTTGAGTAATTGGTATTTGGACTGTTTTTAAGTAAAGATTAGCAGAAATCAGCAGAAAAAGGACTGAAAAGTAAAACAGCATAAAAGTAATTACACACACACATACACACATATATTTCCTCCATAATCTGCATGTCACCTGTTTTACTTGCAATGTAGAATTTTCAAACTGTATGTGCATGCTGCCTTAAATATGATGTATATGATACGAATGATAATAATATTAAAATTGGAGTATATGCAATAATTTTCATGTATGTTGGTTTATATTAGTTATTTCATACCCAGTTTCCAGGACAGGTAATAGATTCAGAAAGGTTTTCCATCATCATAATGTTGTAAAGCTGATTGTTAGGGCTCCACATGTTTGTATTTTAAAGCTTCCTGAGAGTATAGTCTGAACACATTATCTATTATGTATTGCCTATTCATTACATGTTGTCTTTTGTGACCTTAAGATAAATATTAAGAAACAAAAACATACTGTTTTTAAGTTATGGAGACCATGTATCTTTTGCTTTAGTTATATCATAATTATTTAATAATCTACTTGATTCTATTGAAAGTTGTGTTATGATCAAAGCAGAACATCATAGAGAATAAGCCCGTTTTTAGAATCTCTCTAGAAAATACTGTAGGTAGGAAGGGAAACAATATAGGCCAGAAAACCTAGAAAACTTACAGATGATGTGTAATTACAATTGCAATAATTAAAATAGAACATAGTTGGTTCATCTCAGCCATTTTAATAGCTCTACTGAAAGCTCTTTAAAGTTAATGTTACTAACTTCTGAAGTCCATCCTTGGCCCTCTTCCCTCTGCCATCTCTGAATAGTTTCATTTCCTTTCATGATTCCCATGGTACACTATTAGCTGATGTGATGGTTAATTTTATGCGTCATCTTGGCTAGGTTATGGTGTCCACTTGTTTGGCCAAAGACTGGTCTAGATGTTGTTGTGGAAGCATTTGGATGATGAGATTAGCATCTATAATCATTTGACTTTAAGTAAAGATTACCCTCCATAATGTGAGTGGGCCCTATCCAATCAGTTGAAGGCATTAAAAGCAAAGAACTGAGGTTTACAGAGAAGAAATTCTGCTTCAATACTATAACATCAACACCTCTAAGAACTTCCAGCCTGCCAGTCAGCCCTATGGATCTTGGACTCACCAGCTCGCACAATTGTGTGAGACAACTGCTTTAAAATCTCCATATATGTATATATACATATATATATATATATTTAAAGCCTGCACACACACAAACACACACACACAAACATAGCCTCTTGGTTCTGTTTCTCTGGAGAACTCTGATTGACACAGCTGATCTTTATTTTTAGCCCAGCTCTCCTTTCCAGTTGCAGGCCCATATACCAATTTATTTTGACTATTTCTACCTAAAACCACTGCAGATATCATAAACTTAATAAGTCATTAATTTCTTTCAGAAATCAGCTTCTGTTCTTCTGATTCAAGATGGTTGCTCAAACACACATGTTAAGCATATTTTCTTCCAAGTCCAATCACAACGATTGCCAAAATATAAGAATAAATTCATAAGAACCTTGGAAAATTAAGAGATTCTATTTGCTGTCAAAGTGGTGAGGAATGTCTAGAGAGTGACAGTGAACCACAGCAAATGCACCACTTCTGTAACATCATCAGCTGGAAGGAAGGACTTACAAAGCAATAATATTTTTCTGGAAGAATGCTAGGATAATGCCAATACTAAAAGCACCAGAATTTGGAAGAAGAAGGTAGACATAGGACAAAAGTCAGCTGGGTAATTTTTAAAGGACAACATCTAAATCAGTTCCCCAATTCTAGAGCATCTGACTCCAACATCTTATAAAAGGAAAAAATCATATAATTATGACTCTCTGATGAGAATCCCAAGGTAACTGCATGGACCTACATAGGAAGTAGGCAGTTAAAGACAGATAAAAGTGGTGAATAACCTCCCCGACCAGAGAACCAGTCACCCACACACCTAGCCTTAACACCAAACTAACTCTACTTGAGGATATTAAACATTTTCTTTCTGAGATAACAAAAATTTTAAACTGAAAAATGTCATGAAGTTCTGGAAAGAAAAAAAATTATAAAACCAAAAAGTGAAGAACACTGACTATATAAAAAGCAACGAGAATCAGACTGACATCAGCCACAAAGAGAGAACTTGGAGCAAGGGAACAAAGCCCTAGAGCAGGGGTTCTTAACCTTTTTTGTTCCATTGATGCCTTTGTCAGTTAGGTGAAAACCATGGACCCCTTACTAAGTCCACACTATACTGTGTATTATTTAATAAATATATCACATCCGCACCAACACATCCCCACAATACTAATGTGTTTCTTTGAATTTCAATTCAAGCTCATGGACCCCTTGCTAAAAACCCCTACCCAAGAGGTCTCAGGAAAAAATATGTTGAGTCTTCTTTTTTGCATCCAGCTGAAACAATACTCAAGTGTGAGGGCAAGATAAAGAATTCTACATAAGAAAGAAAGAAAAATTTCTATCTACAAACTTTTTCTTAAAGAATTGTAACTTAAAGAAAAAGGAAATAGGATTCAAAAACATTACTGGGTAAGATATCTGTGAAATTTGTGACCATGTAAATGGTTACTAATGCAATGGCTGTGCAGCTTAAGACATTTGTTAAAGAATGATTCATAAAAAATGTGAAGACATAGCACAAAATTATAACACAAGAAAAGTGAAAGTTCAGGTGATCTCAACAAATATGAATATGGTATTGAATAAGAGATAGAAATAGCAGCAAACTAAGACATTTTTCTTGGTTTGAAGAAGGAATTGAGGTATTCTTAAATATTGTGAATGTAGTTCCATCCATTTGCTCCATGGGATCTAAGACCCCTCTCAATCGGAAGCAGAGTGGGCATCACCTGCCCCAAATCCTCAAGATTGAGGAATGAACAAACATAAGGGGGGAAAGAAACTATGAACTAAAGTAGACTTATTATTATTCTAGAAATGGAAGAACTTGTATCATTGATATAAAGGCAGTGGCCACCAGAGGTTCTGAGGGGAGGGAGAATGAAGAATAGGTGCAATATGGGAGGAAAGAGATAATTGAGGACTGAAATATTTAGTCAGAAGGAACCAAGGCTCTAGAGACATCAAGGAACTATAAGCAGGACAGACAGCTTAGGAATTTGGCACCCTGTCAGTGGGCCTTACTTTGGAATTTATGCTCCCCAGTATAGGTTCCATTGTAGGTCCATGCAGTTACCTTGGGATTCTCATGAGAAAGTTATTATTATATGAACTCATTTATAGGTTCTCTACAGATGATTCTTCTGTCCCTTTTATTTGAGCCTATTATTAGCAATATACTTGTTAAATGTATGTCCCAGAGACTTAAATCTTTGGTTCATCCATGTGCTAGTTGAGCCCTGAATCTCAGCAGAGTTGCAATACCTACTCTCCAGTTCATTGGACTCACCCAGGACAACTAACAAGGAAATGATGATGGACAACGCCCATCCCAAGGAACAGAGAGTGTCTGCAACTGCAAGCAAGATAGTTCCATCCATTTGCCCCATGACATCTAAGCTTCCTCTCAATTAGAAGCAGAGTGGGCACCACCATTTCAAAATCCTCAAGATTGGAGAATGAATAATGAACTAAATTAGACTTATTATTATTCTACTATAGACTTATTATTGTTTTAGTAATGGAAGAACTTTTATCATTGATATGAAGGCAGTGGCCACCAGAGGTTCTGAAGGATAGGAGAGGGAATGATAGGTGTGATAGAGGGGCATTTTCAGGACAATGGAGTTGTCCTGCATGACATTGCAGTGATGGATACAGGCCATTGTATATTTTATCATAACCTACAAAATTGTGTGGGACAGAGTGTAAACTATAATATAAACTGAAATCCATGGTTAGTAGCAGTGCTTCAATATGTGTTCATCAATTGTTACAAATGTATCATACTAGTGAGGGATGTCGATATGGGAAAGTGTAGAAGGGGGAGGGAGTGGGGCATATGGGAATTCTTTATATTTTTTATGTAACATTTATGTAATCTAAAATTTTTTAAAAAATTAATTAAAAAGTAAAAATATGTAATGATGAAATTCTGACAATAAACAGTGAACAAAGCAAATAGATCTAGTATATAGTATGTTACCAGATGTTAATTGATATGGGAAAAGAAAAGGAAAAAGAACAACAGCATAAGTTAAAGTAATAAATGGTCAGGATGGGCCCCCTTAAGTAGGTAAAATTTGAGTAAAGAGGGAATGAACCAAGCAAATATTTGGGTGAAGAGTTCTCTAGAAAACTAGCTAGGGCAAAGAACCTAGAGTAGTCTCATTCTTGGGAGGTGTGGTGGTTTTGTGTTGTATGTACCCCATGTTCTTAAATGTAATGCATTCCTGTGGGTGTAAACCCATCATAAGTAGGACTTTTTGATGAAATTACTTCACTTAAGGTGTGACCCAGGATGGGTCTTAATCCTGTTACTGAATTCCTTTATAAGCAGAATGAAACATACATAGATAGAAAGCCATGGGAAACAAGAAGCTGAAGGTCAATGGAACCCAGAAGATAAGGGAGAGGTCAGGAGAGACCTCCATGTGCATTGCCATGCAACAAAGGAACCAAGGACCAAGGATCACCAGCAGCCAGCCCCAAAATGCCAGTCTTCAGGAAGGAAGCATCATCTTTATTACACCTTGATTTGAAAACCATGAGCTGATGAATTCACATTGTTTAAGCCAACCCATTGCATGGTTTTTGCTTAGGCAGCCAAGGAAACTAAAACATGGGCTCAAGTAACAGCAAGAAGGTCAGCATGTTTGGAACAGAATAAGTAAGGACATGGTATTAGGAAACAGCATCAAACATCTAATACGATATAGACCATTTAGGGCCTTGTAAGCCATAGTAAGGACTTGGTCTTGCACTCTGAGTACAATAAGGTGCCCCTGCAGGGCTTTGCGCAGAGGTGGAGAAATTTGACTTTACTTTAACTGAATCACTCATGTTTAACTATTGAGAATAAGGTTTGGGTGGTAATATTGGAAGCAGGTAGATCTACTATGAGGTGGAATGTAAGAAAAAGATGGAATGTGATGAAATTGCTCTTTGCAGATATAGAAAACCTTGGAAAGACATAGGATAGGGAAAAGTTGGTGGGAAGATCGGGATCTCAGTGTTGGACATTTTGAGATTGAAATGCCTATTAGAGTTATACTCTTTTTTTTTTTTTTTTCAGGTGGGGGAACTTCTGGTTTCCATCCCCTCACAGGAGTGAATTATTTGACAGATGAGTTTGAAAGAAGCAACACATCATGCTCAGCTTAGCCAGCCCTCCCTATTCTCTTATTTGGGGGGCCACCTTATTTTCAGGAAAATATATTCTCTAATTCTCTGTAATGTAAATTTTAAAGAATCAAGTCCTCAGTGAATGTGTCTATGTGTGTTCAGCAATTGTGTTTTAATAAATGAGTAAGCTTAAATCTTTAGTGAAATTATACCAAGTCTTGTTTGCTAAAGATCAATAGATACTTTCTCTAAAGAGCTTTATATAAAATGAACCATGATCATTTGAATCCCCACATAACAGTCCCCATGTCAATCTCTCAATTCTTTTGAAATTTGGGGGTGTGATAATAAAGGTAGTATTCCAATTTCTTTACCCTAAAGATATATAAAATGAATACAGAGTGAATTTTATACTAAAGATTATTATTAAGAGGCAACTTTCATATCCATGTATCCTCAATTTTGCAGGTAAAATTGAATTTGACCTTTAACTAAAGATCAATTCCACTGGGTAACCAATTTGGACTGATTCCACTAGAGATCACCTAAGAGTATTCTGGCATTGTAAATGGCCATTAAAAGCCATCAGTGCTATAATTCTTTTGGAAACAGATAGTTATGTGAGAGTCATATGATGGTTATTGCTTTATGATTTAGATATTATTTAATGAACAGTTGGAAATATCTATCAAGTCTAACTTGACAAAAGAGGACAGAGAGGACCTCTATCTCAGCCAAGACTACTTGGGAAAAATGCTGTAATTTCCAAAACCATACCCTTCAAACTGACAATAATAGCATATTATACATTTGCTTTACATCTTTCATTTAAAATTATCTAAACATTTTACAGTGCTTGACTTTGGCCTAATGTGTTAACCAGAAGCACAGCTACAAATCGTTCGGGTTGCCCACCACCACTATCACTCCAGGTCAGTGGTTTGAACTTGCTTTGTGCCATAGACCATTTTGGCAATCTTTTGAAACCATAGATCCCTTCTTAGAATAATTTTAAATAGATAGATGTTCAAAGTAAGAGCCATATTGAAATAAGCTACATTCTTTAAAGTGTTCCCACTTTTTTCACTTTGTTTAAACTTGGCACCTATTCACAGGCTTGTAGGCATTTTTATAATGAGAATAGCATTATTTTATTAGCTACTTACCATTGTACAATCAAATCTTTACTTCATCTATATTGCTCATAAAGTATAACAAAATTACTTTAATTAGGAGTGTTCTCATAACTAAAATGGTATAAACATAATTGGCATAAACAAACAAGTCTTTGCTTGATTTAGTTGAATTTCTTTATGGTGTTGTTGACCTAAGTATTTAAAAATAATGCTGCTGATAGTTTACAGTTTAATAGAACATAATTATATTTATGTCTTCCCAAAACATATGGACATTTAAGTTCATTTGTTTACATAGTCAAAGTTTCATGAACATGTAACATGGGCCCAGGCACTATCCAAAGTGCTAGGTATACAGCCTTGACTCATGCAAATTTATGAAAAGATTGAGAAAGAAAAAAGAAAGAAAAGAAAAATGGTCTAAAGAAAGAAGGGATGGTGGGAAGGCAAAGAGGGAAATTATAAGAAGTGAAGTAAATTTAATACTGAATAATGCAGATTAAGGAGCTGTAGCAGGTTGATATTGTTTATCAATTCCAAAAATAGATATTGGATTATATTTGTAAACTGGTTTGTTCCCCTAGGCATATTAGATTATATTGGATTCAGAGGTTTTTTTACATGATTAAATAATGATTCAGGCTTTGATTGGGCCACATCAGTAGGAAGTTGAGTCCCTGCCCTCTTGGTGGGCAGGGACTCACATAGAAACCGCACCACAGAGAAGGGAGTTTGGAGTTTTGATCCTGGAGCCTGGGAAGTAAATGCATAGAGAAGCAGATACTTGAGGAAGGAGAGAAGGCTCAATTGGACACAGCAGAGGCCCTGGGAAGAGACATGAACTGTTTGCCTGACATTGTATATCTGGCCTTGTGGAGAGAGCAGAGGAGCTGAGCCCAGAAAGAAAGGAGGCCCGGGAAGAGAGGAACCCAGGAAGCCTGAACCCTTGCAGACGTCAGCAGCCATCTTGCTCCAACACATGGCAACTGACTTTGGTGAGGGAAGTAACTTATGCTTTATGGCCTGGTAACTGTAAGCTTCTACCCCAAATAAATACCTTTTATAAAAGCCAACAGATTTCTGGTATTTTGCATCAGCACCCCCTTGGCTGACTAATACAGGAGCAAAAAAATGATAGGCGGTTAGAATGATATCCATGGTCAGGAAATGACTATTTAAGGAATAATATTTGAACAGAGAAGTGAATATGCAAATTTCTTTGAACAAAGCATGATCATGTTTATATGCCAGGACAAAGTGTTTTGCTTTATTCTTCTTGTATTAGACTAGAAAGAATGGGCTTCCTAAGTCTATTATTCCCAATGACGCTAAAATTGAAGACATTAGCTGCAAAGTCACCTGTAGCAAAAGTTAACAGTGACCATTCTCAATCTAGGCATAAGAGCCCTTGGAGAGGAAATGGGTAAGTTCCCCAGAAGTATTTGCCTTGATTATGTCTTTCAATAATTTCAGCTATGCTTAAAGAACCTGTAGTAATACTACGTCTTAGGCTTCCATTACTCCTAGTTACCTTTGCTCTAAAAATTAACTCTCACATCAGATAGTAAGACCAGGCACACAGCTTCCAAATATTAAATAACTGCACTTTTCGTCTTCTTGTTCCTTCCTTTGAAATGCCCTTGACCCACATCCCATCATACCCCTCTAATTTAAACTTTAATCCATCTCCAAACACCA
The DNA here is from genome assembly GCA_029593785.1 of Cabassous unicinctus. Taxonomy (NCBI): domain Eukaryota; kingdom Metazoa; phylum Chordata; class Mammalia; order Cingulata; family Chlamyphoridae; genus Cabassous; species Cabassous unicinctus. The sequence continues at coordinate 29,665 of JAQZBX010012447.1, forward strand.
TATCTATATTATCAATGCTATCCTTCAATGGTGGATGTAACTACCATCATGGTTAAGAGCAACAAGATCTGAATCTGAATCTTGTCTCCACAACTTAGTGTCTCAATGAATTTGGTTATGGAAGTCATTTAACCTCGGTAGAGTGAGGATAATAATAATTCTTAAATCTTATAGTTATTTTGAGGATTAATAAGTTCATTCATTCACTAATTCCACAAATTTTCTGAGGTCTAAAATATGTCAGGCACTCTTCTAGCATTAGGGCATATAAAATATTTAGCTCTGTCCTATTACATTGTTAAGTTCTCAAAAACATTTAAACATAATAAATTCAACTTTGCATCAGCTTTCCCATTAAAGATGTCTTTATTTTATACTTATATAATAATTATTTTCACACATGGAGTTATCATTTTCTCAAAGATCTGTGAGATCTTTGGAAGTAGGAATTTTTAATTCACTTTTTCCTTTCTTATTTTGCATGATAGATGTTTATTACATTATTAAATACATGGATTTGTCATCCATGTAAAATATAGCTACTATAAGACATATAAATGTCCTAAGCAATATTCAGTCATACTTTTAAATATTTATTGACAGTGTTCCATGGGTAGTTTACTCTCCAGGCAGTGGGGATATAGTAATAAAACAAACTCACAAAAATGGTTGTCTCATCAAACTTAAATCCTGGGCCAGGTGAAGGGGGATGACAAAGGGGTGAGAAACTATATTCATGTTGATATAAAATATAAATAAAATATAAATGTGCTATTAATAAAAATAAAGAGTCAAGGGACATTATTTGGATAGGTGGTCAAGAAGGCCTTCTTTCAGGAGATTATGTTTGAACAGATACAGAAATGATATATAAAGTTGAATGAGACAGAAACTCACCAAGCTTCTCCTAGAGCTCTTTGATTTTCAGTATGTGACAGGTGAGAGCAAGAAAAGGCTCCTAATAGGTACTATGGTAGCTTGGAGCTATGCATGCCAGAAAAACATCTTTTTAATCTTAATTCATTCCTGTAGGTGTGAACTCATTGTAAATAGGAACTTTGATGAGGTTACTTTAGTTAAAGTGTGGCCCAACTCAATTAGGATGAACCTAATCCTAGTCCTTTAAAAGCAGAATGAAATTCAGAAACAGAGAGAGAAAGCCACAGGGAGCAGACAGAAACTGGAAGTCAATTGGACCGGGAAGAGAAAAGAGAAGCCAGGAAAGGTCTCTACATGCATTATCATATAACAGAAAACTTAAGGACCAAGAATAGCCAGCAGGCAGCCCTAGAACAGTCTTTTGGGAGAAAGTATCACCTTGTTGATATCTTGATCTGGGACTTCTCCTAGCCTCAAAACCATGAACCAATAAATTCCCATTGTTTAAACCAACTCATTGCAATACTGTATGGACAACATGCAATTTATCAAGCAAAAAAATTAGGTGCATGGTCATTAATATTTCAGACAAGAACTGGAAGTACTTAGCTTAGCTACCTAACAAAGTAGAAAGAGTATAGGTTAGGATTTTAGATAGCCAATTGTTTTATTTTTGACATTAGCATTTGTTGTACTGTTGATCTTAGGATTGTTGATCTTAGGATTCAGTTTTCTGAGTCTAGATTCAGATATAACCTAACATGGCAGAATTGTTATAAAGAATAGAAATAATGTAAATAAAATGGCAGTGCATACATACTCAAGTTCCTGTTCAGATGTTGTTATAACTATTTTTAGCATCCTGAAACAAACTATAAGACTAATAAGAAGATTTTGCAAGTTTTCCATCATTTGGAGAAATAATAAGTGTGTGTTTCCTTATTTCAAGTTCATAATTCCTAGTTATGATGTATCTTAACATGTTTTCACAGCAAGTAAAATCAAACTAAATCAATTAATGACATCAAAACTTCAAGAATCACCAAAAACAAAACAAAACAAAAAAACCACAATAGCCTAGTAGTTGACTTGAAAGGTCAGTGCTATATAACTGCCAAAGAGAGCTCAGTATTTCCCACAAAATTACTAGTCTTGAAGTTAAAACCATGGCCTGAAATTAAGAATATATTCTTCAAGGCCTGTGCTGACAACTCAATATATATTAGATCTATCCCTGATAGTCTAACATATACCATTTTGCTATTTCCTTTATAGTATCCATCACAATTGGAAATCATATATTGAGTTATGTAATTATATATGCAATTAAATAATGAGATTATATATTGTAATTCATGTAAGTGTGTGTTTGCTTGTTTTCTGTTTTCCACACTCGATCTTAAGTGTCTAGATAATAGGGACACTGTCTCTAGTTCCTAGTACAGTGGCTGTCACACAGAAAGGATTCAATAAATATTTGTTTAATAAATCAATGGATTGGTGAATGAATGGGTGAATGAAAACAATATTACTTTCTTCAGACATTTTTATTTGGTAGATTTCTCTTCAGCAAATCTTATACAATAACTTATGTTTTATTTACATGCCTATTACATGGAGTTATTAGGTAAACCTATGGACCATTGTCAGAAAAATACTTTAAAATTTCCAGCAACTACACATTTTGAATATCAGGGATATTTGCCACAGTTTTAGTTCTTTCTTTTGTCTGCAGAAAAGTGGACACCAGAGCTTTGGACATAGAATATTGAGAAAGCAGAAAACTAAAACAAACTAATAAAAACAAATTCAGGATACTTACTTCGCAGGGAAGATACCATGATCACGAAGGTTTCCCAGGGCGAGGCTTATTCATTGCACTCCGGATGTGCTGACCCCTGCGATTTCCCCAAATGTGGGAAACTCGACTGCATAATTTGTGGTAGTGGGGGACTGCGTTCACGCTCTCCCCTAAAGAAAAACAAACAAACAAACAAAAACAAAACAAAACAAAAAAAACAAATACAGGATATAGTAGAAGAAAGTGCAAATGAGTAAGAAAAATCAAAGATAATATAAGTGAAAGTGAGATAAAAATTGAGTGAAATTGAGTCAAAGAAATGATCATGTCATAAATAGCAGAAGACAAAAACAAAAGGGCAAACATAAGTATATAAATAAGCTTGGTTAAAAAAAAACAAAACTTGTGTGACATTCCATAGTTCCACAACTTGGCATAAAGTAACATGTTCCACCTTCTTTTTGAGACCAAATATACAAATGGACAATGACCAGGAAAATAAGTCCAGGAAGTTGCCTGCTATCTGTGGTAAACAGACTAAGAAATCAGGATTTGACTGAAAAGTGACAGCTTCCCTAACTTTTGCTCCCACTTTTGACTTAGGATAAAGCCAACTGTGCTTCCCTAACCAATCACATATGATGTCCACTTCTGGGTAAGCCTGCTTCCAGCTTTCCTATCCCAACAGCCTCTAATCAGGGAATACCTGAAGTCTTTCCGTTTTACCACGATAAAGCTTTCCCACTCCGCTCTCTGCCTAAGAGTCTCTGCCAAATAAGTAATGGTGGCTGAATCCCTCGCTATAGCAAGCTCTAACTAAATAACCTTTGGTAAATATTCCCAGTGTATTTCTACCTTGCATCACTTGCCTCCTCTCTGAATAGAACATTTCACCTGTCTGTCATTAGTTTTCTCATTGTATTCATTTTCAAGACCCAGATGTAGCTCGAATTTCTCTATTACAATCTCCCCATTTTATCTGATGAACTGGGTGAAACTCTGGGGTAAAGAAACAATGCAAGGCCATGCAATTAGCAACAGAACACAAAAAGAGAGTTATTTCCACAGCGTCAGAAAGTGTCTGATTTGTAGTATCCTTGACTCCAAAGCTTAAAATAATGCACATTCTCCATCAACAGAGTCAGACCATGTCTATCTGGGTCAATAAAAGAAACAAGAAATTTTAGCAGTAGAAATCCATTGGATTATAGTTATTATCAAGCCAGAGATAACCATTTCAGGGCAGGCTTCTTTATTTATGTCTTTCAAAGTATGCAGAATGAAGTAGATGGACGAAAACTCCAAAGTAATTAGTTAAAATAGGAATAGTCCAAAAGTGAATAATATATGATAATTCTTGATATGAAGTGATACATTTGCAAGGCATGAATGGAAAACTGGATGAGCACATTTCTGTTTGCAAAAGGGCATATCATTAAGGAGGTGATTTCCTTTTTGCCTTTGTCCCTGAACATATTTCATTAATGTTAATATGTGTCTATCAAGGGAACATATACTCATAGACATCTCAGAAACACACAACAGTATTTATGATTTAGTATAGAGCAGTTATATAATGTAAAATCAGTATCTCTTGGTTATTAAAATATTTTATTCAGGTTTGATATTTACAGAATTTTGTTGGCATTTTTCTTCATTTACTTTATTTGAGGATCTGAATAAGGTGACCACAAACTTTAGGAATTTGTCTTAGGAAGGATGTCTAGTGCCATACACTAACTCTGTATAAGATATAGGGTAGTAAGTTAAATCAAACAAGTTGGCAATAGGGATATACATTTTCTTCTCCCATGTGATAGAAGTTACTAGATGTATTAATCAGCCAAGGGGGTGCTAATGCAAAATACCAGAAATCGGTTGGCTTTCATAACGGGCATTTATTTGGGGTAGAAGCTTACAACTATCAGGCCACAAAGCATAAGTTACTTCCGTCACCAAAGTTTGTTTCCACGTGTTGGAGCAAGACAGCTGCCGACGTCTGCCAGGCTTCAGGCTTCTTGGGTTCCTCTCTTCCCGGGGCTCCGTTTTGCTCTGGGCTTAGCTCCTCTGTTTCCTCCACAAAGTCAGCTGTAGACTATGAGGCTCTCCAGGCTTTGCCTCTCTCCACAAGGCCAGCTGTGAACCATCAGGTGAACGGCTCATCTCTTTTCCCGGAGACCTCTCTCCTTCTTCACGACCAAGGTCCTCTGTGTGCTTATTCCTGTGGGCTCCAGCATTAAAACTCAGCATCAGAACTCCAATATCAAAACTACAGCTCTGTCCTTTGCCGTGTCTTTAATCTTTGAGACCCCACCCACCAAGGGGTGGGGCCCAACACCGTACAGACATGGCCCAATCAAATCCCTAAAATAAGTTAATCATGCCTAGATGAACAGACCAGTTTACAAGCATACTCCAATATCTATTTTTGGAATTCATAACTATCAAACTGCCAAACTGCTATACCGGGCTTCATAAATGACTTGGAAAATAATAAAATCAAATTTTTCATGGCTTGATATTTTAAAAAGAAATAATAATCAGCTTCTCTGAAAGAGTAAGAGTTAAAGAATTAAGGAGGAATATTACAGGAATCAAAAGGAAAATTCTCTGAGCATTTTGTTCCTCAAGATATAAAAGAAAGTTTTCACCATTAAAATATTTCTGTCTTCAATATAGTTTCCTGGTTTGGAAAACACCTGATAATATATCATATAAATAGTTACTGGTTACTGTTTGAATATTTCCAAGGGTGAGAAACTCACTTCTTCCTGATGTTGCCTACAGAAACTTCCATGCATTCACTTATTCATTTATTTATTTCATAAGCATTTATTAATCTATAATTGGGCATTTGAGATGAAAAAGTAGGACACAATTTCTGTCTTCATAGAAAATAGAGCTACTGGGGAAAGGCGAATGTGAAAACACGAATGTAATAATATATCAGAGTTACTCTGAGAACGAGATGAAGGAAGTACAGAGAGAACAGAGTTGGGGGTGTGAAGAGACTAAATTCTGCCTTCCAAGGGCAGGGTGCCCCACGGAAGACGCTGGAAAGAGGACACTGTGCTGACAGAGCAGCAGGGGGAAGGCTCAGAGACCTGGCAACATCGCAAGACCTGCACCACTTGCATTTAGAAAGGGAACAAGTAACAAGATACACCTGGCACAGGAAGATGTCCAGTTTGACTGGACCTTTAAGCAGAGGAGGGGATGGATTTTGTGAGAGAAGCTAAAGAGGCGAGCAGCAGATCTGTGGTGAGCCTAGAGTGTTAGGTTAAGTATTTTGGACTTTGCCTTCTATGCAATGAGAAGTCTTTGAAGATGATTAAAGAACAGAATAACAAACTGTATTTGTGTTTTAGAATTCTCACTTGGCAATTATCCAGAGAATATAAGACTCTGGAAATTGATAACACTATTGCGAAAGTTTATGCAAGAGATGATGACCCCTGAAGGAAAGTACTAGTAGTGGGGATGGAGAAAGAGAGAGTAATCAAGAGATGAATAAGGAGATAGATTGCTCAAGACACGGTCAATTATGGAATATAATACGGGAGAGAGAGGAAAGCTATAGGGTCTCTATTCCCAAGTGGAGTCATGATGCCGCTCTTAACAAAAAAAGAATTTTGTTTAGTTTAGGACATATTGGGTGTGGATGCCTGTGGAATGCCTAGGTGTTTATATAAGTCTGGAATACCTGAGAAGGGTTGAAACTGATAATGCAGATTTGGGAGGTAAGAACATATAGTTGGTATATAAACCCACAGGAATTAATGAGATCACCAAGGGAGAGGATATGGAGTAAAAAGAGGAAAAGACTGATGATACGGGAGGGACAAAGGAGGAAGCAACACACAAAATTTAAAAAAAAAATTTTTTTAAACATTTTAAGGTATGCTCTAGTTGAATTAAAGACACAAGACATTTTTTCTAAAACACTAATGAATATAAAAGGAAGAAAACTGTCCATTCATATTTCAAAAGAGAATTTTTAAAAAAGAAGCTGGAAGGAAGGAAAGCATAAATTAAACTTTTTAAAGAAAAATGTTTTAATTAAAATTATGAATGCAAATATATATCATCTACTCTTAAAGGGAAAGTGTATTTAATTAGTTTTTAAATTTATGGCACTTAAAGATAATTAAAGCCAAATGATGAAAAACAAAAGGATGAGCAAATATATTTTCAAGTAAATGTAAATATCAAGTAAATAGAGATTACAACATTAATATCCACTCAAATAACATTCAAGGAATAAAAGTTTTTACAAGACAAAAATAATCATTTTATACCAGTAATGAGTATGATTTACAATAGTATAAATGTCATGCAGCAAATAAAATTAGCTCAAAATACATGGTGGAAAAGTTGAAATATATTATGAATGGGAGTCATCAGCATACTTAAGTCTAACAAATCGGGTTAGCAAAAGTTAATCAGGTTATGAAATATTATTTTATAATATAGAGTGTGTTATATTTATTATATTCTAGCTATATAATATATAATTTGATATATTGTTATGCCATTTTATTATATGGTAAGTCATGCTAATTTACATATATATGTATATATAACGCAAAGAGAAAATATACCTTGTTAAAGCATCTCTGATCTTTTACAAAAACTTCACATATATTAGGTTACCAAGGACAACTTTAAGATAGTAAAAAAGCAATATTGTCTGATTATAAATGAATGAAACTCGATATTAATAAGAAAAGTGTATGTTTAATGTTTGGGAAAACAAGCAGCCATATCATAAATAATTCTAAGCTCAGTGAAGAAATTCTATCTGCCATAATAATTCTGTAAAATACAATGAAAATGAGAGTACCACACTCACATTAATGGAATTCAGTCAAAGCTCCATCTAGAGGGAAATTTATAAACCTAAATGCACATACTTTAAGCAAGGAGTGTTAGACATGAAAGCACTAAATGATTGAGCTCAAATATTCACAATCAAAGCAAAACAAAACTAAATGAGTAAAGCAAGATAAGGGGATTTTAATAAATTAGAAATACAAGTAGAAGAGAATGAGCTAGAAAACCACAAATTAATAGGATAGGAAAATAAATATAAAAGATGGCTCTTAAGAAAACTACAAATTCATGCTTGGATATGTTATTGATAGAAAATGAGAGAGGTAGAGTGAAAAACAAACATCTAGTCCACATGAAGACTCAGATTAAACCATAGAAAATGCTGTTTTAAAATGTAAAGCAGTATAAATTAATAATTTGAAAATAAAAATGGTGTAGAGAATTTTAAAAATATTAATTGCCAAAATTACTTATGAAGACATGAAAAGCATATAAAAATAAATTTAAACTTTAAAAAAGCTGCCTCCCAAAAATAGTGCCTAGGAAAGATGACTTAGATGATTTATGAGAAAGTTATTTCAAGATCATTTTATATTATTTAAGCCATTTTATAACAAAGAAAATACTTTATAAAGCTGGCAAAATATGAATAAGAAAAGTTTCAAAGATAGCATACAAAAATGTACCATATAGCAACTGTGTTTAGTATTATAAGTTTTTAAATCTTCAAGAAAACACTACCAATGTGTACCTTGTATTATAACAAAAAGTGTAATATATTATAATGAAATGGACTGGATCCAAAAATACAAGAGCAATTGCTTATGTTAGTATATTAATTATATTAATATATTCTATACATTTATATGTATGTATATGTTTAATTACATCAATTGTTCAAAGAAGAAAAATGATATGAATAACTTGAAAGTTGCCCAACAGGAATTTGGACGATTTAAATATACACTTCTCATAAAACCTTTGGAAAGAGAATATTCCTTTGTATATTATAGAAAAAAATCTATATTGGAATAATTATGCTTAATAATGAAAAGAGTCATAAAGAGAAAACTCTATTGTAAATTCAACTTTTCCGTTGAATATTTTTCCCACCGGATCCTTTCTAGAGGATTCTGACCTGGCCCTTCCTAGAGGATTCTGTTTTATCTCTTAAGTGGCAGGTGCTCTTTCTATACCTCTGTGAAATACTCAGGTATGGATTCAATGTCTTACTACCTTCATCATTCTTCTTTCTGATCCTTATGCCTTCACCTTCATAAAGAAAAAAAAACAAAACAAAACAAAACAAAAACTTCCTACTTTGAAGTACAGACTATCTGACTAAATTATCCTTTACTCATCTTCCCTGCTGCCATCCACAAACATCTGGGTTAATCCTCTCCTTCAATTAAAGATACTGACTCTTTGTTCACATATTTCCTTTCCACCCACAGTCCTGCTATCATTCATGGTGATTTCTACATAGAAGACCCATACAATACTGGCCATTGCCACCTACTTGAGCCACCACTTTTATGGCTGCTGCTTGTACTTTGTCCTTAACAAGGAAAGTCCTATTTCTGAAATAATTAGCTCAGTGACTTAACTCTTCCTCACCTCCTATTCTTCCAGTTCCTGAATTCAACTCTTTACAGCATCATTTAATTTCATTTAGTTGGAATACACAAGGCTATGATTGGCTGCACATTCAAATTACCAATTGTTTCAGAATCTCTGAGCATGGGAGTTAGGCTCTGTTTTTTTATAAAATTTCCCCAAGTACCTTGTAGCCAGGTTAAGAACTATTTCCCTGGGCTACAGATAGCTCTGCTTCCATTTCTCTCTTCACTTCTTTTCCTATCCAACTTGGCTACCATCATTTCAAATTACCCTTTGACCAATAGCCATGGCTTCCTTTTCATGACCCCTTCCATTGTTTCCACTTAGCAAAGTTTAAGCCTTGTTAAACCTACTGCCTTGAGCTTCTAAGCACTGCTAAGGGAAAACACACAATCCTGTGCGCTGGTGTTGCCATTAATTTGTAGTCAACTATATCAAACAGAATTTCATAACTTCCCTATAATACTTCTGTATCCCTAATAAGCTCACTTTTCCTGTTTTCTATGACATTTATGTCAAATTTTCTCAATTTGCTTCAAATCTCTAACTCCATCACCTCACCCATCTCTCACAGGTATCCTTATATGAAAAGTTCATTTAAAAGTGAAGCTGGGTGGTCATCATGGGCTCCAAGGGGAAGAGGAGGGAGGAATAGAATAGATGGAGCAGGGGGTATTTAGTGGGAGATGGAAGTGTTCTACATGATCTTGCAATGATGGACACAGGCCATGTTAAATATCATCAAAATTTGTAAAAGTGTGTGGTCTAAAATGTAAACCATAATGTAAACCATTGACCATGGTTAGTAGCTATGTTTCACTATTTGTAAATTATTTGTAACAAATGTGCCATCCATATATAAAAAGGTATTAATACAGGTAGAGGGAAAAGGGGGAGGATGTTGAGTATATGGGAGTTCCCCGTATTCTGTATGTGACTTTATTGTGACCTAAAACTTTGAAAACAAAATGAAAAAAAGTAAGACACTGGGAAATAAATGGAAGAAAATGTCACCGTACATACGGGACAACAGATATTATAGTGATGAAAGGCAAAATGGCAAAAAAAAATTTCTTTTAATGTTTTTCATTATTTTTTAATATCCCAATTTTTAAATTTTATTTTATGTTTAGTTTTCTTTGAATTTTTATGTACTTTATTTCTTATATTTAAACCTACTGTTATTATTTCATTTTCCTATTAATTGTCTTTAGGTATTATATTGGCTTCATTTTTGCAGAGGCTTTAGATCACAAAGGTACAACTGGTGCAGGGGAGGATCATTGGTGTGGGGTGCCAGTGATGGGGGATACATGAGAAGAAGTTCACCTAGACATAAATATAAGGTATATAAATATATAAGGGCATTGTCACAGTGGGTGGAGATTCACACAATAACCGAGAGAATATTGAATTCCTATCCTGGAGAGCTCTGTCACATTCTCTAATGTAGCAGCAACTGTCCCCCAAGTGCAGGGGCATGACTGGCGAAGGAGGATGGTCCATTGATGGGCCCTTGATATTGACGACTATGCTTGTGAGCCTTTGCTCTTGAAATAGAAACTTAGCCTAGTGTTGTGGGGTGCCTAAGAGTTGCCTCCTGAGAGCCTCCTTGTTGCTCAAACGTGACCTCTCTCTGAGCTGAACTCAGCATATAAATGCATTACCTTCCCCCCAGCACGGAACATGACTCCTGGGGATGAGCCTCCCTGGTACTGAGGGATTAATACCAAGCAACACCTAGCAATGCAACTGGAAAAAGACCTCAAATAAAAGAGGGAAAAGGTAAAGACAAATGAGTTTATATGGCTAAGAGACTTCATAGTGAGTCGGGAGGTCATCCCAGAGGTAACACTTATGCACATCTCAGCAGGATCTCATAGACTACCAAAGTGGATACTACCCCAAATAGTACATACAGGGCTCTGGAGACACCTAGACACTATAGTCAGGGCAGATAGCTCAGGAGTTTGGTGCCTTGCCAATGGGCCCTACTTTGGAGTTTGTGCTCCTGAGAATGACAGAGTTGGACTCATTTATGGCTTCCCTACACATGCCTCATCTGTCCCTTTTATTTGAACCTATACTTGGTGCTGAAGTTGGTAGGTGTATGTCCAAGAGACTTAAATCTTTGGGCTGTCCATGTGCCAGCTGGGACTTGAGCCTCAGTGGAGTTGCAACATCTACTCTCCAGTTCCTTGGACTCACCCAGGACTCCTCACAACTCACAAGGAGGTGAGGATTGACAATCACCATACCAAGCAAACAAGAGAGCCTACAACTACAAGCAAAAGAGTCCCATCTATTGGTTGTATGGGTCAAATCCCCCTCTCAATTAGAGGTGGAGTGGACATCACCATCCCAGAATCCTCAGGATTGAGGAATGAACTCTGTACTAG
>JAQZBX010012448.1:0-41179 GCA_029593785.1 Cabassous unicinctus
TCAGTGAAACAAGTGTCTTGAAATTCACTGTAAATGAATACACATGCAAATCAGTCAATGAAACAAGATTATATTTTGGTTTTCAGAAGCAAAGAACTCAATGCATTCAGGGAACGTTAGGGAATAGCAGTGTTTTCAAATTTATTTTCCCTGAAAACGCATGTATAGTAATGTAAGAAACACGAATCCTACTTAGATTTCCAAAGTGAGGAACCAGCAGCTTTGGCATAGTAAATGCAGTGTTTTGACATTCATTGTAAGTAAAAACAAGTGCATAGCTGCCAAGTAATGAGTATATTGCTTAGATTTGAAAATGGAAGGAACCAGTGCTTTGGCATAGTATTAGGTAAAATCAGTGTTTTTACCTCCATAATGAGTGAAAGCAAGCACACATCAGCCAAATAAGCAAGTAACTTACTTAACTTTCAAAATTGAATTAACTGCTGCATCAACAGACTGTTACCGAAAACCAGTGTTTTGAAGATGAATTTAAATGAAAACACAGCCATAGCAGCAAATAAAGACAAATATTACTTAGGATTGTAAAGTGAAAAACCAATGCTTTGGCTTAGCATTAGGTAAATTCCATGTGCTGACATGTGGGTGAAATCAAGGAGATAGCAGCCAAACAAACAAGAATCTTATTTACCTTTCAAACATGAATTAACTACTGCATTCACAAAGAGTTAGGTGAAACCAGTGCCTTGAAATTGGTTTTAAGTGAATACACATGCGAATCAGTCAATGAAACAAGTTTCATTTTGGTTTTTTGAAGCGAAGAACTCCCTGCATTCAATAAGCATTCAGGAAAAGCAGTGTTTTCAGGTTGATTGTAATTGAAAGCACATGCTAAGCAGACAAAGAACGAAGAATCTTACTTAGGTTTCAAAAGTGAGGAACCGGGACTTTTGGTAGAGTAAAAGCAGTGGTTGGTCATTCGTTGTAAGTGATAACCAGTGAATAGCTGACGATGTAAGGAGTATATAGCTTAGTTTTGAATACTGAAGAAACCAGTGTTTTGTCATTGCATTAGGTAAAAGCAGTGTTTTTACATTGATATTGAGTGAAAGCAAGGCCAGAGCAGCCAAAAATTAGCATCTTACATAAGTTTCAAAGTTGAATTAACTGCTGTATTCACCGCCTGTTAGGTGAAGCCAGTGATTTGAACATGAGTTTAAAAGAAAACACAGGAAATCATATTAAGATTTTTAAAGTGAATAAACCACTCTATTGGCTTAGCCTCAGGTAAAAGCCATGAGTTGACATGTGAGTGACAGCAAGGGCATAAAAGCCAAACAAAGAAGAATCTTACATAATTTTCAAATTGAAATAACTACTGCATTCACAGAGGGTTCGGTGAAACCAGTGTCGAGTTTGATTGTAAATGAATACACAGGCAAATCTGCCAATGAAACATGTTTTGTTTTTTTAAAGCAAAGTACTCAATGCATTCATCCAACGTGAGGGAAAAGCAGTGTTTTCAAGTTGATTGTAATAGAAAACACATGTATAGCACTGTAAGAAACAAGAATCTTACTTAGATTTCCATACTGAGGAACCTGCAGCTTTGGCATATTAAAAGCAGTGTTTTTACATTCATTGTTAGTGAAAACAAGTGCATAGCTGCCAATGTAATGAGTATATTGCTTTGTTTGGAAACTGAAGACACTAGTGTTTTGTCATAGTATTAGGTAAAAGCAGTGTTTTACATTGATAATGAGTGAAAGCAGCACTTAGTAGCCAGACAAACACATATCTTACTTAACTTCTAAAGTTGAATTAACTGCTGCATTCACATCCTGTTATGGGAAATCAGTGTTTTGAAGATGAATTTAAATGAAAAGACAGGCATAGCATCCAATAAGAGACAAAACTTATTTATATTTGTAAACTAAATAAACCACTGCATTGTCTGAGCATTAGGTAAAATCCTTGTGTTGACATGTCAGTGAAAGCAAGAGCATAGAAGTGAAAAAGGAATCTTACTAAGCTTTCAAACTTGAAGTAACAACTGCATTCACAGAGAGTCAGGTGAACCAGTGCTTTGAAATTTATTTTAAGTGAATACACATGCAAATCAGCCAAAGAAACAAGTTTCCTTTTTGGTTTTCTGAAGCAAAGAACTCACTGCATTCAACCAGCATTCAGAAAACCCATTGTTTTCAAGTTGATTGTTTTTGAGAAACCATGCTTAGCAGTGTAAGAAACAAGAATCTTACTTAGGCTTCAAAAGTATGGAACCGGCAGCTTTGGCAGAGCAAAAGCATGTTTGGTCATTCATTGTAAGTGATAACAAGTGAATAGCTGACTATTTAAGGAGTATATTGCCTAGTTTACAAAACTGAAGAAACCAGTGTTTTGGCATACTATTAGGTAAAAGCAGTGTTTTTCCATTGATAATGAGTGAAAGGAAGTACACAGAACCCAAACAAATAAGAATCTTACTTTACTTTCCAAAGTTGAATTAACTGCTGCATTCACAGCCTTTTAGGATAAAACAGTGTTTTGAATATGAATTTAAATAAAAACACAGGCATAGCATCAAATAAAAACAAATATTATTTAGTTTTGTAAAGGGAAAAACCACTGCATTGGCATAGCCTAAGGTAAAAGCTGTATGTTGACATGTGAGTGAAAGCAAGGGCATAGCAGCCAAACAAACAACAATCTTACATGCCTTTCAAGCTTGAAGTAACTACTGCTTTCACAAAGAGTTAGGGGAAAGCAGTGTCTTGAGGTTGATTGTAAATGAAAACACATGCAAATCAGCCAAAGAAACAACTTTCCTTTTAGGTTTTCTGAAGCAAAGAACTCATTGCATTCAACCAGCATTCAGGAAACGCAGTGTTTTCAAGTTGATTGTCTTTGAAAACACAAGCTTAGCAGTGTAAGAAACAAGAATCTTACTTAGATTTTTAAAGTGCGGGACCGGAAGGTTTGGATGATTAAAAGCAATGGTTTGTCATTAGTTGTGAGTGATAACAAGTGAATAGCTGTCAATGTAAGGAGTATATTGCTTACTTTTGAAAACTGAAGAAACCAGGGTTTTGGCATATTATTAGGTAAAAGCAGTGTTTTTACAATGATAATGTGTGAAAGCAAGCCCATAGTAGTGATACAAGTTTCTTACTTTACTTTCAAATCTGAATTAACTGCTGCATTCAAAACCTGTTATGGGAAACCAGTGTTTTGAAGAAAAATTTAATTGAAAACACAGGCAAAGCAGCAAATAAAAGAGAAATCTTATTTAGGATTGTAATGTGAAGAAACCACTGCATTGGCTTAGAATTAGGTAAAATCCATGTGTTGACTTGTGAGTGAAAGCAAGGGAAGAGCAGCCAAACAAACAAGAATCTTACTTACATTTCAAAGTTTTAGTAACACTGCATTCAAAGAGAGGTAGGTAAAACCAGTCTTGAAGTTGATTGTAAATGAATACAAATACAAATCAGCCAATGAAACAAGTTTCCTTTTTGGTTTTCTGAAGCAAAGAACTCAATGCATTCAGCCAATGTTATGGAATAGCAGTATTTTCAAGTTCATTTTAATTGAAAACACATGTATAGCCTTGTATGAAACAAGAATCTTACATTGATTTCCAAAGTGAGGAACAGGCAGCTGTGGCATAGTAAAAGCAGTTTTTTGACATTCATTGTAAGTGAAAACAAGTGCAAAGCTCACAATGTAATGAGTATATTGCTTAGTTTTGAAGACTGAAGAAACCAGTGTTTTGGCAAAGTTTTAGGTAAAAGCAGTGTTCTTACATTTTTAATGAGTGAAAGCAAGCACACAACAGCCAAACAAATAAGTATCTTACTTAAGTTCCAAGTTGAATTAACTGCTACATTCAGAGCATATTTCTTGAAACCAGTGTTTTGAAAACGAATTTAAATTAAAACACAGGCATAACATCAAATGAAACACAAATCTAAATTAGTTTTGTAAAGTGAAGAAACCACTGCATTGGCTCATCCTTAGGTAAAAGCTGTGTGTTGACATTTGAGTGAAAGCAAGGGCATAGCCAAACAAACAAGAATTTTACTTTCCTTTCAAACTTGAAGTAACTACTGCATTCACAGAGAATTAGGAGAATCCACTGCCTTCAAATTGTTTTTTTTTTGGTGAATACACATGCAAATCAGCCAATGAAACAAGTTTCCTTTTTGGTTTTCTGAAGCAAAGAACTTACTGCATTCAACCAGAGTTCAGGAAAAGCAGTGTTTTCATGTTGGTTGTAATTGAAAACACATGCTTAGCAGTGTAAGAAACAAGAATCTTACTTAAGTTTCAAATAGAGGGACCGGCAGTTTTGGCAGTATAAAAGCAGTCGTTGGTCATTCATGGTAATTGATAACAATTGAATAGCTTCCAATGTAAGGAGTACATTACTAAGTTTTGAAAACTAAAGAATCTAGTCTTTTGACATAGCATTAGGTAAAAGTTGCATTTTTGCATTGATAATGAGTGAAAGCATGCACACAGCAGCCAAATAAATAAGAAATTTTCTTAGCTTTCAAAGTTGAATGAACTGCTGCATTCATAGCCTGTTACAGGAAACCAGTGTTCTGAACATGAATTTAAATGAAAACACAGGCATACCATCAAATAAAATACAATCTTATTTAGTTTTGTAAAGTGAAGAAACCACTGCATAGGCTTAGCCTTAGGTAAAAGTTGTGTAATGGCAAGTGAGTGAAAGCAAGGGCATAGCAGCCAAACCAACAAGAATCTTACTTGCCTTTCAAATTTGAAGAAACTACTGCATTCACAGAGAGTTAGGTGAAACCAGGGCCTTGAAATTGATTTTAAGTGAATACACACACAAATCAGCCAAGGAAAGAAATTTCCTTTTTGGTTTTCTGAAGCAAAGTATTATCTGCATTCAACCAGCGTTCAGGAAAGGCAGTGTTTTCATGTTGATTGTAATTGAAACCACATGCTTAGCAATGAAAGAAAGAAGAATCTCTCTTAGGTTTCAAAAGTTAGGAACCAGCAACTTTGGCAGAGTAAAATTAGTGGTTGGTCATTCGTTGCAAGTGATAACAAGTGAATAGCTGCCAATGTAAGGAGTATATTGCATAGTTTTGAAAAATGAAGAAACCAGTGTTTTGGAATAGCATTAGGTAAAAGCAGTGTTTATACATTGATAATGAGTGAAAGCAAGCACACAGCATCCAAAAAAATACGTATCTTACTTAACTTTCAAAGTTGAATTAACTGCTGCATTTGCAGCCTGTTTTAGGAAACCAGTGTTTTGAAGATGAATTTAAGTGAAATCACAGGCATAGCAGCCAATTAAAGACAAACCTTATTTAGAATTGTAAAATGAAGGAACCACTGCATTGGCTTAGCATTAGGTAAAATCCGAGTGTTGACATATGAGTGAAAGCAAGGACATAGCAGCCGAAGAAACAAGAAACTTACTTAAATTTCAAACTTGAAGTACCTACTGCATTCACAGACAGTTTGGTGAAACCCGATTCTTGAGGTTCATTGTAAATGAATACACATGCAAATCATCCAATGATACAAGATTCTTTTTTGTTTTCTAAAGCAAAGAACTCAATCCATGCACTCAACGTTAGCGAAAACCAGCGTTTTCAAGTTGATTGTAATTGAAAACAAATGCTTAGCAGTGTAAGAAATAAGAATCTAAGCTTTCAAAGTGAGGAAACAGCATCTATGACAGAGTAAAGCAGTGGTTGGTCTTTTGTTGTAAGTGATAAGAAGTGAATAGCTGCCAAAGTAAGGAGTATTTTACTAAGTTTTGGAATCTGAAGAATCCAGTGTTTTGGCTTAGCATTAGTTAAAAGCAGAGTTGTTACATTGTTAATGAGTGAAATCAAACGCAGAGCAGCCAAACAAATAAGTATCTAACTTAATATTCAAGGTTGAATTAACTGCTGCATTCACAGCCTGTTAGGTGAAACCAGTATTTTGAACATGAATTTAAATGAAAACACAAGCATAGAATAAAATAAAACTCGTATATTACTTAGTTTTGTAAAGTGAAGAAACCACTGCATTGGCTCATCCTTAGGTAAAACTGTGTGTTGACATTTGAGTGAAAGCAAGGGCATAGCCAAACAAACAAGAATTTTACTTTCCTTTCAAACTTGAAGTAACTACTGCATTCACCGAGAGTTAGGTTAAACCAGCATCTTGAAGTTGATTGTAAATGGATACACATGCAATTCAGGCAATGAAACAAGCTTCTTTTTTGGTTTTCTAAAGCAAAGAACTCAACTCACTTGCGACCAAAATCAGGGAAAAGAGTGTTTTCAAGTTGATTGTAATTGAAAACACATTTATAGCATTTTAAGCAACAGAATCTTATTTAGATTTCCAAAGTGAATTACTGGCAGCTTTGGAAGTGTAAAAGTAGCGTTTTGACATTCATTGTAAGTGTAAACATGTGCATAACTCCCAATATAATGAGTATATTGCTTAGTTTTGAAAACGGAAGAAATCGGTGTTTTGGCATACTGTCAGGCAAAAGCAGTGTTTTTACATTGAGAATGAGTGAAAGCAAGTGCATAGCAGCCAAACAAAGAAGTATCTAACTTAACTTTCAAAGTTGATTTAATTTCTGCAATCACAGCCAGTGAGGTGAAACCAGAGTTTTGAATATGAATTTAAATGAAAACACAGGCATAGCATCAAATAAAACACAAATCTTATTTAGTTTTGCAAAGTGAAGAAACCACTGCATTGGTTTAGCCTTAGGTGAACACTGTGTGTTGACATGAGTGTGAAAGCAAGGGCATAGCAGCCAGAAAAACAATAAAATTACTTACCTTTTGAACTTGAGGTAACTACTGCATTCACAGAGAGTGAGGTGAATCCAGTGTCTTGAAGTTGATTTAAAATGGATACACATGCAAACCGTCAATGAAAGAAGTTTCCTTTTTGGTTTTCTAAAGCAAAGAACACAATGCCTTCAGGCAACGTTAGGGAAAAGCAATGTTTTAAAGTTGATTGTAATTGAAAGCACATGTATAGCATTCTAAGAAACAAGAAACGTACTTAGGTTTCAAAAGTGAGGAACCGGCAGCTTTGGCAGAATAAAAGTACTGGTTGGTAATTTGTTGCAAGTGATAACAAGTGAATACCTGCCAATATAAGGAGTATATTGATTAGTTTTGAAAACTGAAGAAAACAGTGTTTTGGCATAGCATTAGGTAAAAGCAGTATTTTTACATTGATAATGAGTGAAAGCAAGAGCATAGCAGCCAAATAAACAAGTATCTTACATAACTTTCAAGGTGAATTAACTGCTGCATTCACAGCCTATTAGGGAAGTCCAGGGTTCAGAAGATGTATTTAAGTGAAAACACATGCATAGCAGCAAATAAAAGACAAACCTTATTTAGTTTTGTAAAGTGGAGACTCCACTGCATTGGTTTAGTCTTAGGCACAAGCTGTGTGTTGAAATGTGAGTGAAACCAAGGGCATAGCAGCCAAACAAGCAAGAATCTTACATACCTTTCGAACTTGAAGTAACTACTGCATACACAGAGAGATATGTGAAACCAGTGTCTTAAAGTTGTTTGTACATTAATACACATGCAAACCACCAATGAAACTAGTTTCATTTTTGGTTTTCTAAAGCAAAGACCTCAATGAATTCAGCCAAAGTTAGGGAAAAGCAGTGTTTTCAAGTTGATTGTAATTCTAATCACATGTAGAGCATTGTAAGAAACAAGAATCTTACTTAGGTTTCCAAAGTGTGGAACTCACATTCTCGGCATAGTAAAAGCAGTGTTTTGCCATTCAGTGTAAGTGAAAACAAGGGCATGCTGCCAATGTATTGAGCATATTGCTTAATTTTGAAAACTGAATAAACCAGTGTTTTGGCATAGTTTTTGGTAAAAACAGTGTTTTTACATTGATAATGAGTGAAAGGAAGCACATAGCAGCCAAACAAACAAGTATCTTACTTAACTTTCAAAATTGAATTAACTGCTGCCTTCACAGGCTGTTACAGGAAATCAGTATTTTGAAAACGGATTTAAGTCAAAACACAGGCATAGCAGCAAATAAAGGACAAATCTTGACTAGTTTTGTAAGGTGCAGAAGACACTGCAATGGCTTAGCCTTTGGGAAAATCTCTGTGTTGACATGTGAGTGAAAGCAAAGGCTTAGCAGCCAAACAAACAAGAATCTTACTTACATTTCAAACTTGATGTAACTACTGCATTCACAAAGAGATAGGTGAAACCAGCATCTTGAAGTCATTTGCAAATGAATACACATGCAAATCAGCCAATGAAACAAGTTTTTTATGGTTTTCTAAAGCAAAGAACTCAATGCATTCAGCCAAGGTTAGGGAAAAGTAAATATTTCAAGTTGATTGTTATTGAAAACACATGTATAGCATTTTAAGAAACAAGAATCTTACTTAGATTTTGAAAGTGAGGAACCGGCACTTTTGCAAAGTAAAAGCAATGTTTTGTCATTCATTGAAAGTGAAAAAAAGTGCGAAGCTCCCAATGTAATGAGTATTTGCTTAGTTTTGAAACCTGAAGAAACCTGTGTTTTGGCATTCTCTTAGGTAAAAGCAGTGTTTTTACATTAATAATGAGTGAAAGCAAGTACATTGCAGCCAAAAAATCAAGTATCTTACTTAACTTTCAAAGTTCAGTTAGCTGCAGCATTCCCAGCCTGTTACAGGGAACCAGTGTTCTGAAGATGAATTTAAGTGAAAACACAGGCATAGCAGCAAATAAAAGACAAATCTTATTTAGTTTTGTAAAGTGAAAACCACAGCAGTGTCTTAGCCTTTGGCAAAAGATGTGTGTTGACATATGAGTGAAAGCAAGGCCATAAGAACCAAAAAACAAGAATCCTATTACCTGGCAAGCTTGAAGTAACTACTGCATTCACAGAGAAATAGGTGAAATCAGTGCTTGAAGTTGTTTGTAAATGAATACACATGCAAATCAGGCAATGAAACATGTTTCTTTTTTGGTTTTCTAAAGCAAAGAACTCAATGCATTCAGCCAAGGATAGGGAAAAGCAGACTTTTCAAGCTGATTGTAACTGAAAACTCATATATAACAGTGTAAGAAACAAGAATCTTACTTAGATTTCAAAAGTGAAGAACCGGCAGCTTTGGCACAGTAAAAGCAGTGTTTTGCCATTCATTGTAAGTGCAAAGAAGTGCATAGATGCCAATGTATTGAGTATATTGCTAAGTTTTGAAAACTAAAGAAACCAGTGTTTTGGAACAGAATTAGTTAAAAGCACTGTTTTTACATTGATAATGAGTGAAAGCAAGTGCATAGCAGACAAACAAACAATTTTCTTGCTTATCTTTCAAAATTGAATTAAATGCTGAATTCACAGCCTGTTACGGAAACCAGTGTTTTGAAGATTAATTTAAGTGAAAACACAGGGATAGCAGGAAATAAAAGACAAATCTTATTTAGTTTTGTAAAGAAAAGAAACCACTGCATTGCCTTAGCCTTAGGCAAAAGCTGGTGTTGACATGTGAGTAAAAGGAAGGGCATAGCAGCCAAACAAACAGGAATCTTTCTTTCCTTTCAAAATTGAAGTAACTACTGCATTCAAAGAGAGTTACGTGAAACCAGTGTCTTGGTGTTTTCTGTAAATGAATACACATGCCTATCAGCCAATGAAACAAGTTTGTTTTTTGGGTTTCTAAAGTAAAGAGCTCAATGCATTCATCCAATGTTAGGGAAAAGCAGTGTTTTCAAGTTGATTGTAATTGAAAACACAATTACAATGCTATACATAGCATAGCATTGGAAGAAATAAGAATCTTACTTAGATTTCCAAAGTGAGGAACTGGCAGCTTTGGCATAGTAAAAGCAGTGTTTTCCCATGCATTGTAAGTGAAAACATTTGCATAGCGGTCAATGTAATGAGTATATTTCTTAGATTTGAAAACTAAAAAAACAATGTTTTGGCATAGAAAGAGATTTTAAAAAAGTGTTTTTACATTGATAATGAGTGAAAGCAAGTGCAGAGCAGGCAAACAAACACGTATCTTACTTAACTTTCATAGTTGAATTAACTCCTGCATTCACAGCCTATTATGGGAAACCACTGTTTTGAAGATGAATTTAAGTGAAAACACAGGCATAGCAGCAAATAAAGGAGAAAACGCATTTAGTTTCATAAAGTGAGGAAACCACTGCCTTGGCTTAGCCTTAGGGAAATCTCTGTGTTTATATGTGAGTAAAAGCATGGGCATAGCAGGCAAACAAACAAGAATTTTACTTACTTATCAAACTTGAAGTAACTACTTCATTCACAGAGAGATAGGTGAAACCAGTGTCTTGAATTTGTTTGTAAATGAATACACATGCAAATCAGCCAAGGAAACAAGTTTCTTTTTTGGTTTTCTAAAGCAAAGAACTCAATACATTCAGCCAACATTAGCGAAAGCAGTGTTTTCCAGTTGATTGTAATTGAAATCACATGTAGAGCAATGTAAGAAACAAGAATCTTACTTAGATTTTAAAGTGAGGAACCAGAAGCTTTGGCATAGTAAAAGCATGGTTTTGCCTTTTATTGTAAGTGAAAAGAAGTGCATAGCTACCAATGTAATGAGTATATTGCTTAGTTTTGAAAACTGAAGAAACCAGTGCTTTGGCATAGTACTAGGTAAAAGCACAGTTTTTACATTGATAATGAGTGAAAGGAAGTGCATAGCAGCCAATCAAACAATTATCTTACTTAACTTACAAAGTTGAATTAACTGCTGTCTGCACAGCCTGTTATGGGAAACCAGTGTTTTGAAGATGAATTTAAATTTAAGCACAGACATAGCAGCAAATAATTGGGAAAACTAATTTAGATTTGTAAAGTGAAAACCACTGCTTTGGTTTCGCCTAAGGCAAAAGCTGTGTGTTTACATGTGAGTGAAAGCAAGGCCAAAGGAGACCAACAAAAAAGAATTCTATTGCCTTTCAAACATGAAGTAACTACTGCATTCACAGAGAGAGGGGTGAAACCAGTGTCTTGAACTTGTTTGTCACTGAATACACATGAAAATCAGCCAATGAAACAAGTTTTTATTTTGGTTTTCTAAAGGAAAGAATTCCATGCATTCAGCCAACGCTAGAGAAAAGCAGGGTGTTCAAGTTGATTGTAATTGAAAATATATGTACAGCATTGTAAGAAACAAGTATCTTAATTAGATTTCCAAAGTGAGGAACCAGCAGCTTTGGTATAGTAAAAGCACGATTTTGCCATTCATTGTAAGTGAAAACAAGTGCACAGCTGCCATTGTAATGAGTATATTGCTTAGTTTTGAAAACTGAAGGAACCATTGTTTTGGCATAGTATTAGGTAAAAGCACTGTTTTTACATTGATAATGAGTGAAAGCAAGTACATAGTAGCCAAACAAAGAAGCATCTTACTTAACTTTCAAAATTGAATTAACTGCTGCATTCATAGCCTGTTATGGGAACCAGTGTTTTCAAGATGAATTTAAATTAAAACACAGGCATAGCAGCAAATAAAAGACAACACTTATTTAGTTTTCTAAAATGAAGATACCACTGCATTGCCTTAGCCTTTGACAAAAGCTGTGTGTTGACATGTGAGTGAAAGCAAGGGCATAGGATGCAAACAAACCAGAATCTTTCTTATATTTCAAACTGGAAGTATCTTCTGGATTCACAGAGAGTGAGTATAAACCAGTGTCTTGAACTTGTTTGTAAATGAAAACACCTGAACATTAGCCAATGAAACAATTTTCCTTTTTGGATTTCTAACGCAAAGAAATCAATGCATTCAAGCAACGTTAGGGAAAGGCAGTGTTTTCAAGTTGACTGTAATTGGAAACATATATAGGGCATTTTAAGAAACAAGAACCTTGCTTAGTTTTCTAAAGTGTAGTACCAGAAGATTTGGCCTAGTAAAAGCAGTGTTTTGCCATTCCTTTTCAGTGAAAACAAGTGCATAGCTGCCAATGTATTGAGGATTTTGCTTTGTTTTGAAAACTGAAGGAACCATTGTCTTGGCATAGTACTAGGTAAAAGCAGTGTTTTTACATTGATAATGAGTGAAAGCAAACGCATATCAGCCAAGAAACAAGGATCTCACTTAAACTTCAAGGTTGAATTAACGGCTGCATTCACAGTCTGTTATTGGAACTAGTGTTTTGAACATGAATTTAAGTGAAAACACAGGCATAGCAGCAAATAAAAGACAAATCTTATGTACTTTTGTAAAGTGAAAACAACACTGAATTGACATAGACTTAGACAAAAGCTGTGTGTTGACATGTGAATGAAAATAAGGGCATAGCAGCCAAACAATAAAGAAAATTAGCTACTTTTCAAACTTGAACTAACTACTTAATTCACAGAGAGTTATGTGAATCCAGTGTCTTGAAGGTTTTTGTAAATCAATGTACATGCAAATCAGCCAATGAAACAATTTACTTTTTTAGTTTTCTATAGCAAAGAACTCAATGCATTCACCCAACATTAGAGAAAGGCAGTGTTTTCATGTTGATTGCAATAGAAATCATATGTAGAGCATTGTAAGAAACAAGAATCTTACTTAGATTTCCAAAGTGAGGAACCAGCAACTTTTGCATAGTAAAACCAATGTTTTGCCATTCATTGTAAGTGAAAACAAGTGCATAGCTGCCAATGTAATGAGTATATTGCTTAGTTTTTAAAACGGAAAAACCATTGTTTTGGCATAGTATTATGTAAAAGCACTGTTTTTACATTGATAATGAGTGAAAGCAAGTGCATAGCAGCCAAAAAAACAAGTATCTTACTTAACTTTCAAAATTGAATTAACTGCTGAATTCACAGGCTGTTACGGGAAACCAGTGTTTTGAAAACGGATTTAAGTGAAAATACAGGCATAGCAGCAAGTAAAAGACAAATCTTAATTAGTTTTGTAAAGTGAAGAAGCCACTCCATTGGCTTAACCTTATGCAAAACTTTGTATTGACATGAGAGGGAAAGCAAAGGCATAGCATCCAAACAAACAAGAATCTTACTTACCTTTCAAACTTGAAGTAACTACTGCATTCACAGAGAGATAGGTGAAACCAGTGTCTTGAAGTTTTTGTAAATGAATACACATGCAAATCAGCCAATGATAGATGTTTATTTTTGGTTTACTAAAGCAAAGAACTCAATGCATTCAGTCAAGGTTAGCTAAAAGTAGAGTTTTCAAGTTGATTGTAATTGAAAACACCTACATAGCCTTGTAAGAAGCAAGAATCTTACTTAGATTTTGAAAGTGAAGAACCGACAGCTTTGGCAGTGTAAAAGCAGTGTTTTGCCATTCATTGTAATTGCAAAGGAGTGCATAGCTGCCAGTGTATTGAGTATATTGGTTAGTTTTTAAAACTGAAGAAAACAGTGTTTTGACACAGTATTAGGTAAAAGCACTGTGTTTACATTGATAATCAGTGAAACCAAGTGCATAGCAGCAAAAAAACCAAATGTCTTACTAAACTTTCCAAATGGAATTAACTGCTGACTTCACAGCCTGTTACTAGAAACCAGTTTTTGAAGATGAATTAAAGTGAAAGCAAATGTATTGCAGCAAATAAAAGACAAATCTTATTTAGTTTTTAAAATGAAGAAACAACTGCATTGCCTTAGCCTTAGGCAAAAGCTGTGTGTTGACATGTGAGTAAAAGCAAGGGCATAGCAGCCATACAAAGAAGAATCTTACTTACCTTTAAAAGTTGAAGTAACTACTGCATTCACAGAGATTAGGGGAAACCAGTGTCTTGTAGTTTTTTGTAAATGAATACACTTGCAAATCAGCCAATGAAACAAGTTTCTTTTTTGGCTTTGTAAAGCAAAGAACTCAATGCATTCAGCCAACATTATGGAAAAGCAGTGTTTTCAATTTGATTTTAATTGAAAACACATGTATATCATTGAAAGAAAGAAGACTCTTACCTGATTTCCAAAGAGAGGAATCGGCAACTTTGGCATAGTAAAATTAGTGTTTTGACATTCATTGTAAATAAAATCAAATGAAGAGCTGCCAATGTAATGAGTATATTGCTTTATTTTGAAAATGGAAGAAACCAGTGTTTTGGCATAGTATTAGGTAAAGGCAGTTTTTTTTTACACTGATATTGAGTTAAGGCAAGCTCATAGCATCCAAACAAACAATTATCTTATTTAACTTTCTAAGATGAATTAACTGATGCTTTCACAGACTCTTAGGTGAAACCAGTGTTTTCAATATGAACTTATATGAAAACACAGGCATAGCATCAAAAAAACACAAACCTTATTTAGTTGTGTAAAGTGATGAAAACACAGCATTGGCTTAGGCTTAAGTAAATTCTGAGTGTGGATATGTCAGTGAAAGCAAGGGCAAGGCAGCCAAACAAACAAGAATCTTCCTTACCTTTCAAACTTGAAGTAACTACTGCATTCACAGAGAGTTTGGTGAAACCAGTATCTTGAAGTGGTTTGTAATTGAATACACATGCAAATGAAGCAATGAAACAAGTTTCTTTTTTGGTTTTCTAAAGCAAAGCACTCAATGCATTCATCCACCATTAGGGAAAAGCAGTGTTTTCAACTTGATTGTAACTGAAAACACATGTATAGCATTGTAAGCAGCAAGAATCTTACTTAGATATACCAAGTGAGGAACCGGTAGCTTTGGCATAGTATGAGCGGTGTTTTGCCATTCATTGTAATTGAAAACAAGTGCATAGCTGCCAATGTAGTCAGTATATTACTTCGTTTTAAAAACTGAAGGAACCAATGTTTTGACACAGTATTACATAAAAGATTTGTTTTTACATTGATAATGAGTGAAAGAAAACGAATATAGGCCAAACAAACAAGTATCTTACTTAACTTTCAAATTTAGATTAACTGCTGCATTCACAGACTGTTATGGGAAACAAGTGTTTTGAACATGAATTTAAGAGAAAACGCAGATATAGAAGCAAATAAAACACAAATCTTATTTAGTTTTATAAAGTGAAGAAAGCACAGCATTGGCTCAGCCTTAGGCAAAAGCTGTGTGTTGACATGTGAGTGAAAGCAAGGGCATATCAGCCAAACAAACAAGAAACTTACTTACCTTTCAAACTTGAGGTAACTACTCCATTCACAGAGAGTTAAGTGAAATAGTGTCCTGAAGTTGTTTGTAAATGAATACACATGCAAATCTGCCAATGAAAGATGTTTATTTTTGGTTTTCTAAAGCAAAGAGCTCAACGCATTCAGCCAAAGTTAGGGAAAAGGAGTGTTTTAAAGATGATGGTAATTGAAAACACATGTATAGCATTGTAAGAAAAAAGAATCTTACTTAGCTTTCGAAGGCGAGGAAGCAGCAGCTTTGGCATAGTAAAAGAAGCATTTGCAATTCATTGTAAGTGAAAACAAGTGCATAGCTGCCAATGTAATGAGTTTATTGTGTAGTTTTGAAAACAGAAGAAACCAGTGTTTTGGCATAGTATTATGTAAAAGCAGTGTTTTTACATTGATAATGAGTGAAACATAGGCATAGCATCCAAACAAACAAGCGCCTTACTTTACTTTCAAAGTTGAATTAACTGCTACATTCACAGCCTTTTATGGGAATCCAGTGTTTCTCAGATGAATTTAAGTGAAAACATAGGCATAGCAGCATTAAAAGACAAATCTTATTTGGCTATTGTAAGGTGAAGAAACCACTGCATTGTCTTATACTTAGGTAAATGCTGTGTGCTGACATGTGAGTGAAAGTAAGGGCATAGCAGCAAAACAAACAAGAGTCTTACATACCTTTCAAACATGAAGTTACTACTGCATTCACAAACAGTTAGGTGAAACCAGGGTCTTGAAGTTGTTTGTAAATGAATACATATGTAAATCAGTCAAGGAACCAAGTTTCTTTTTGGTTTTCTAAAGCAAAGAACTGAATGCATTCAGCCAATGTTATGGAAAAGCAGTATTTTAAAGTTGATTGTAATTGAAAACACATGTATATCGTTGTAAGATACAAGAATCTTGCTTAGATTTTGAAAGTGAGGAACAGGAAGCTTTGACTTTGGGAAAGAGGTGTTTTGATATTCTTTGTATGTGAAAACATATGCAAAGCTTCCAATGTTATGAGTATATTGCTCAGGTTTGAAAGCTGAATAAATAGTGTTTTGGCATAGTATTAGGTAAAAGCAGTGTTTTTACATTTATAATGAGTGAAAGCAAGCATATAGTAGCCAAAAAAAACAAGTATCTTACTTAACTTTCAAAGTTGAATTAACTGCTGCATTCAGAGCCTGTTATGGGAAACCAGGGTTTGATGATGAATTTAAGTGGAAACACAGGCATAGCAACAAAATAAGACAAATTTTATTTAGTTTTGTAAAGTGAAGAAACCACCCCATTGTCTAAGCCTTAGCCAAAACCGGTGTGTTGACATGTGAGAGAAAGCAAGGGCAAAGCACCCAAACAAATAAGAATCTTACTTTCCTTTTAAACTTGAAGTAAATAGTGCATTCACAGAGATTTATGTGAAACCAGTGTATTGAAGATGTATATAAATGAATACACATGCTAATCAGCCAAAGAAACGTTTCTTTTTTGGTTTTCTAAAGCAAAGAACTCAAATGCATTCAGCCAACCTTAAGGAAAAGCAGTGTTTTCAAATTGATTGTAATTGAAAACACATGTATACCATTGTAAGAAACAAGAATCTTACTTAGATTTCAAAAGTGAGGAATCGGCAGCTTTGGCATACTAAAATCTGAGTGTTGACTTTCATTGTAAGTGAAAACAGTTCATCAATGCCAATGTAATGAGTATATTGCTTAGTTTTGAAAACCTAATAAACCAGTGTTTTGGCATAGTATTAGGTATAAGCAGTGTTTTTACATTGATAATGATTGAAAGGAAGCAAATAGCAGCCAAACAAACAAGGATCTTCCTTAACTTTCAAAGTTGAATTAACTGCTGTATTCACAGCCTCTTATGGAAATCAGTGTTTTGAAGATGAATTTAAGTGAAAACACAGGCAAAGCAGCAAATAAAAGACAAATCCTATTTAGTTTGTAAAGTGAAGAACCACTGCATTGACTTAGACTTCGGCAAAATCTGCGTGTTGACAGGTGAGTGAAAGTAAGGGCATAGCAGCCAAACAAACAAAAATATTACTAACCTTTCATACTTGAAGTAACTACTGCATTCACAGAGATAGGTGAAATCAGTGTCTTGAAGTTGTTTGTAAATGAATACACATGCGAATCAGCGAATGAAACAAGATTATTTTTTGGTTTTCTAAAGCAAAGTACTCAATGCATTCAAAAAACGTTAGGGAAAAGCAGTGTTTTCAATTTGATTGTAATTGAAAACTCATGTATAGCCTTTCAAATAGCAAGAATCTTAATTCGATTTATAAAGTGAGGAACAGGCAGCTTTCACATAGTAAAAGCAGGGTTTTGACTTTGATTGTAAGTGAAAACAAGTGCATAGATGCCAATGTAATGAGTATATTGCTTAGTTTTGATAACTGAAGAAACCAGTGTTTTGTCATAGTATTCGGGAAAAGTGGTGTTTTTGCATTGACAATGAGTGAATGCAAGTGCATAGCAGCCAAACAAACAAGTATCTTACTTAACTTTCAAAGTTGAATTAACTGCTGCCTTCACAGCCTGTTAGGTGAAACAAGTGTTTTGAACATGAACTTAGGTGAAAACACAGCCATAGGATTAAATATTAGACAAATCTTATTTAGTTTTGTAAAGTGACTAAACCAGAGCATTGGCTAGGCCTTAGGCAAAAGCTGTGTGTTAACATGTAAGTGAAAGCAAGGGCTTAGGAGTCAAACAAACAAGAATGTTATATAGCTCTCAAACTTGAAGTACTGCTGCATTTACAGCAGTGTCCTCAAGTTGTTTTTAAATGAATACACAAGCAAATCAGCCAATGAAATAAGTTTCTTTTTTGGTTTTCTAAAGCAAAGAACTCAATGCATTCAGCCAACGTTAGGGAAAAGCAGTGTTTTCATGTTGATTGTAATTGAAAACAGATGTATAGCATTGTAAGAAACAAGAATCTTACTTAGATTTTGAAAATGAGGAAGCGGCAGCTTTGGCATAGAAAAGCAGTGCATTGACCTTCATTTTAAGTGAAAACAAGTGCATGGCTGCTAATGTAATGAGTATAATGCTTACATTCAAAAACTGAAGAATCATTGTTTTTGCATAGCATTAGGTAAAAGCAGTGTTGTTACATTAAAATGAGTGAAAGCAAATGCATAGCAGCCAGACAATGAAGTATCTTTCTTAACTATCAAAGTATATTTAACTATTCCATTCACAGTGTGTTATGGAAACCATTGTTTTGGCGATGATTTTATGTGAAAACACAGGCAGAGCAGTAAATAAGAGTCAAATATTACTTTGATTTGTGAAGAGAAGAAATTACTGCATTGTCTTAAACTTAGGCAAAAGCTGTGTGTTGACATGTGAGTGAAAGCAAGAGCACAGCAGCCAAACAAACAAGAGACTTATTTACCTCTCAAACTTGAGGTAACTTCTGCATTCACAGAGAGTTAGATGAAACAAGTGCATTGAAGTTATTTGTAAATGAATACACATGCAAATCAGCCAATGAAACAAGTTTCTTTCTTGGTATTCTAAAGCAAAGAAAACAGTGAATTCATCCAACGTTAGGGAAAAGCAGAATTTTCAAGTTGATTGTAATTGAAAACACATGTATACCATTGTAAGAAACAAGAATCTTACTTATATATCCAAAGTGAGGAACTGGCAGCTTTGGCATAGTAAAAGCAGGGTTTTGTCATCCATTGTAAATGAAAACAAGTGCATAGCTTTCAATGTAATAAGTTTATTGCTTTGAATTGAAAACTGAAGAAACTTGTGATTTGGCATATCATTAGGTAAAAGCAGTGTGTTTCCATTGATAATGAGTGAAATCAAGTGCACAGCAGCCAAACAAAATGTGTCTTATTTTACTTTCAAAGTTGAATTAACTGCTGCATTCACAGCCTGTTAGGTGAAAGCAGTGTTTTCAACAAGAATTTAAATGAAAACACAGGCAGAGAAACAAATAAAACACAAACCTTATTTAGTTTTGTAAAGTGAAGAATCCAGTGCATTGGCTTAGACTTAGGTAAAAGCTTTGTGCTAACATGTGAGTGAAAGCAAGTGCATAGCAGCCAAAAAACAACAAACTTAATTACCTTTCAAACTTAAAGTAAATACTGCATTTGCAGAGAGGGGAAAGAAGTGTCTTGAAGTTGATTATAAATGAATACATATGCAAATCACCCGATGAAATAAATTTCCTCTTTGGTTTTTTGAAGCAAAGAACTCACTGCTTTCAACCAGCATTGAGTAAAAGCAGTGTATTCAAAGTGATTGCAATTGAAAACACATGAATAGCATTGTAAAAAACAAGAATCTTACTTAGATTTCCAAAGTGTGGAAGCGGCAACTTTGGCATAGCAAATTCAGTGTTTTGACAATCATTGTGCGTGAAAACAAGTGCATTGCTGCCAATGTAATGAGTATAATGTTTAATTTTGAAAACTGAAGAAAACAGTGTTTTGGCATAGTATTAGGTAAAAGCAGTGTTTTTACATTGATAATGAGTGAAAACAACTACATAGCAGCCAAACACACTGGTAACTTACTTAACTTTCAAAGTTGAATTAACTGCTACATTCACAGCCTGTTAGGTGAAACCAGTGTTCTGAATAAGAATTTAAGTGAAAACATAGGGATAGCAGCAAATAAAAGGAACATCTTATTTAGGATTGCAAATTGAAGAAACCACAGCATTGGTTTAGCATTAGGTAAATTTGTGTGTTAACATGTGAGTGAAAGCTACTGCATAGCAGCCAAACACACAAGACTCTTACTACTCAAACGTGAAGTAACTACTACAATCACAGAGCGTTAGGTGAAACCAGAGTCTTGAAGTTGATTGTAAATGAATACACTTGAAAATCAGCCATTGAAACAACTTTCTTTTTTAGTTTTCTCAAGCAAATAACTCCATGCATTCAGCAAACGTTAGGGTAGTGCAGTGTTTTGAAGTTGATTGTAATTACAAACACATGTATAGCATTGTAAGAAACAAGAATCTTAGTTAGATTTCCAAAGTGAGCAACTGGCAGCTTTGGCATAGTAAAAGCATTGTTTTGACATTCATTGTTAGTGAAAACTAGTGCAAATGTGCCAAGGTTATAAGTATATTGCTTAGTTTTGAAAACTGAGAAAACCTGTGTTTTGGCAAAGTATTAGATAAAAGCAGTGTTTATACATTGATAATGAGTGAAAGCAAGTGCATAGCAGCCAAACAAACAAGTACATTACAAAATTTTCCAAGTTGAATTAACTGCTGCATTCACAGACTGTTAAGGGAATCCAGTGTTTTGAGGATGAATTTAAGTGAAAACACAGGCATAGCAGCAAATAAAAGACAAATTCTCCTTAGGATTCTAAAGTGAAGAAACCACTGCATTGGCTTAGAATTAGGTAAAACTCGTGTATTGACATGTGAGTGAAAGCAAGGGCATAGCAGCCAAACAAGCAAGAATCTTAATTACAGTTCAATCCTGAAGTAACTACTGCCCTCACAGAGAGTTGGGTGAAAGTAGTGCCTTGGAATTGATTTTTAGTAAATATACATGCGAATGAGCCAATGAAACAAGTTTCCTTTTTGGTTTTCTGAAGCAAATAACTCCCTGCATTCAACCAGCGTCCAGTAAAAGCAGTGGTTTCAAATTGATTGTAATTGAAAACACGTACTTAGCAGCATAAGAATCAAGAATATTACTTATGTTTCAAATTGAGAAACCGGCAGCTTTGGCAGAAAAAAAACAGTAGTTTTTCATTCATTGTAAGTGATAACAAGTGAAGAGATAACAATATAAGGAGTATACTGCTTAGTTTTCACAACTGAAGAAACCAGTGTTTTGGCATAGTATCAGGTAAAAGCTGTGTTTTTACATTGATAATGAGTGAAAGGAAGCACAGAGCAGCCAAACAAACAAGTGTCTTACTTAACTTTCAAAGTTTTATTCACTCCTGCTTTCACAGCCTTTTACGGGAAACCAATGTTTTGAAGACGAATTTAAGTGAAAACATAGGCACAGCAGCAAATATAAGACAAATCTTATTAAGGATTGTAAAGTGAATAAACCACTGCATTGGCTTAGCATTAGGTAAAATCTGCGTGATGACATGTGTCTGAATACAAGGACATAGCACCTAAATAAACAAGAATCTTACATACATTTCAAACTTGAGGTAATTACTGCATTCACATAGAGTTAGGTGAAACTAGTGCCTTGAAATTGATTTCAAATGAATACACCTGCAAATGAGCCAAAGAAATAAATTTCCTTTTGGAAATCTGAACAAAGAACTCACTGCAAACAACAAACGTTCAGGGAAAGCAGTGTTTTCAAGTTGATTGTAATTGAAAACACATGCTTAGCAGTGTAAGAAACAAGAATCTAACTTAGGTTTCAAATTGAGGAATCGAGAGTTTTGGCAGAGTACAAGCAGTGGTTGGTCATTCATAGTAAGTAATAACAAGTAAATAGCTGCCAAAGTAAGGAATATATTGCTTAGTTTAGGAAAGAGAAGAAACCAGTGTTTTGGCATAGCATTAGGCAAAAGCAGTTTTTTTACATTGATAATGAGTAAAAGCAAGTGCAGAACAGCCAAACTAATAAGTATCTTAATTAAATTTCAAAGTTGAATGGACTGTAGCATTCAGAGCCTGTTAGGTGAATCTAGGGTTTTGAAGATGAATTTAAGTGAAAACACAGGCATAGCATTAAATAAAACACAAATATTATTTAGGTTTGTAAAGTGAAGAAACCACTGACTTGTCTAAGCATTAGTTAAAGTGGTGTGTTCACATGGGAGTCAAAGCAAGGGCGTAGCTCACAGAAAAACAAGAATCTTATTTACCTTTCAAACTTGAAGTAACGTCTTCATTCACAGAGAGTTAGGTGAAACCAGTGTCTTGAAATTGATTGTAAGTGAAAGCACATGAAAATCAACAAGTGAAACAAGATTCTTTTATGATTTTCTACAGCAAAGATCTCACTGCATTCAGCCAGTGTTAGGGAAAAGCCGTATTTTCAAGTTGATTGTAAATGAAAACACATGCTTAGCAGTGTTAGAAACAAGAATCTTACTAAGGTTTAAAAAGTGAAGAACCGGCACGTTTGGCAGATTAAAAGTAGTGTTTTCACATTCATTGTAAGCGAAAACAAGTGCATAGCTGCCAAGTAATGAGTGTATTGGGTAGTTTTGAAAGCTGAAGAAACCAGTGTTTTGGCATAGTATTTGGTAAAAGCAGTGTTTTTACATTGAATATGAGTGAAAGCAAGCACATAACAGCGAAGTAACAAGTACCTTACTTAACTTTAAAAGTTGAATTAATTGCTGAATTCACAGCCTCTTATCGGAAACCAGTGCTTTGAAGATGATATTAAGTGAAAACACAGGCATAGCAACAAAAAAAGGCCAAAATTATTTTGGAATATAAAGTGAAGAAACCACTGCTTTGGCTTAGCATTAGGTAAAATCCATGTGTTGACATGTGGGTTAAAGTAAGGACATAGAAGCTAAACAAACAAGAATCTAACTTACCTTTCAAAATTGAAGTAACTACTGCACTCACAGAGAAATAGGTGAAACCAGTGCTTTGAAATTGATTTCAAGTGAATACACATGTAAGTCAACCAATGAAATAATTCTTCTTTTCGGTTTTCTGAACCAAAGAACTCACTGCATTCAAACAGTGTTTAATAAAAGCAGTGTTTTCAAGTTGATTGTTGTTGAAAACACTTGTTTAGCAGTGTAAGAAATAAGAATCTTACCTAGGTTTCAAAAGTGAGGAACTGGCAGCTTTGGCAGATTATAAGCAGTGGTTGGTCATTCGTTGCAAGTCATAACTATTGAATAGCTGCCAATGTAAGGAGTATATTGCTTAGTTTTGAAAACTGAAGAAACCAGTGTTTTGGTATAACATTAGGTAAAAACAGTGTTTTTATATTGATAATAAATGAAAGCAAGTGCACAGAAGCAAAACAAATAAGTATCTTACTTAACTTTCAAATTTAAATTAACTGCTGCATTCACAGCCTGTTACATGAAACCAGGGTTTTGAACATGAATTTAAATGAAAACACAGGCATAGCATCAAATAAAACACGAAATTTATTTAGTTTTGTAAAGTGCAGAAACCACAGAATTGGCTAAGCCTTAGGTAAAACCTGTGGGTTGACATGTGAGTGAAAGCAAGGGCATAGCAGCCAAACAAAAAAGAATCTTACTTTCCATTCAATGTGAAGTAACTACTGCATTCACAGAGAGTTAGGTGAAACCAGTGTCTCAAAGTTGATTGTAAATTAATCCACATTCATATCAGCCAATGAAATGTTTCTTTTTTGGTTTTCTAAAGCAAAGAATTCAATGCATTCAGCCAACATAAGGGAAAAGCACTGTATTCAAGATGGTTGTAATTGAAAACACATGTATAGCATTGTAAGAAACAAGAATCTTACTTAGGTTTCCAAAGTGAGGAACCAGCAGCTTTGGCATAGTAAATGCAGCGTTTTGACCTTCATTGTAATTGAAAACAAGTGCATAGCTACCAATATAATGTGTATGTTGCTTAGATTTGAAAACTGAAGTAACCAGTGTTTTGGCATAGTATTAGGTAAAAGCAGTGTTTTTACAATGATAATAAGTGAAAGGAAGTGCATAGCAGCGAAACAAACAAGGATCGTTTTTCACATTCAAAGTTGAATTAACTGCTGCATTCACAGCCTGTTACAGGACACCCAGTGTTTTGAAGATGAATTTTAGTAAAAACACCAGCAGAGCTGCAAATAAAATACAAACCTTATTTATGATTTTTAAGTGAAGAAAACCCTGCATTGACTTAGCATTAGGTAAATACCTTTTGTTGACATATGAGTGAAAGCAAGCACATACCCGGCAAACAAACAAGAATCTTACATACCTCTCAAACTTGAATAACTACTGCATTCAAAGAGAGTTAGGTGAAACCAGTGTCTTGAGGTTGATTGTAAATGAATACACATGAAAATCAGCTAAAGAAACAAGTATCATTTCTGGTTTTCTGAAGCAAAGAACTCCCTGCATTGAAACACCGTTCAGCAAAAGCATCCTTGTCAAGTGAAATGTAACTGAAAACACAAGTATAGCATTGTAAGAAACAAGAATTTCACTTAGATTTCCAAAATTCGGTACCAGCTGCTTTATCAGTGTAAAAGCAGTGTTTTGAACTTCATTGTAAGTGTAAACAAGTCCATAGGTTACAATGTAATGAGTATATTGCTTAGCATTGAAAACTAAATAAAACAGTGTTTTGACATAGCATTAGTTAAAAGCAGTGTTTTTACATTGAAAATGAGAGAAACCAAGTGCACAGCACCAGAATTAGTATCTTAATTAACTTTCAAAGTTGAACTAACTGCTTCATTCACAGCCTCTTATGGGAACCACGGTTTTGAAGATGAATCTAAGTGAAAACACTCATAGCAGCAAATAAAAGAAAAATATTATTTAGTTTTGAAAAGTGAAGAAACCACTGCATTGGCTTAGGCTGAGGCAAATGTTGTGGGTTGACATGTGAGTGAAAGCAAAGGCATAACAGTCAAACAAACGAGAATTTTAGTTACCATTCAAACTTGAAGTATCCACTCCATTGACGGAGAGCTAGGTGAAACCAGTGCATTGAAGTTGTTTGTAAATGAATACACATGCAAATCAGCCAATGAAACAAGTTTCTTTTTTGTTTTCCTAAAGCAACTAACTCAGTGCATTCAGCCAACGTTAGGGAAAAGCAGTGTTTTCAAGTTGATTGCAGTTGAAAACACTTGTATAGCATTGAAAGAAACAAGAATTTTATTTAGATTTTGAACATGAGGAACTGGCAACTTTGGCAGAGTAAAAGCAGTGTTTTGACATTCATTGTAAGGGACTACAAGTGCATAGATGTCAATGTAATGAGTAAATGTCTTAGTTTTGGAAACTGAAGAAACCAGTGTTTTCCAATAGTATTAGGTAAAAGCCATGTTTTGATATTGATAATAAGTGAAAGCAAGCACAAAGAATCCAAACAAACAAGTATCTTCCTTAACTTTCAAAGTTTAATTAACTGCTGCATTCACAGACTGCTAGGGGAAACCAGTGTTTTGAAGATGAATTTATGTGAAAACACAGGCATAGGGTCAAATAAAAGACAAATCTTAATTAGTTTTGAAAAGTGAAGAAACAACTTCAGTGGCTTAGCCTTAGATAAAATCTGTGTGTTGACCTGTGAGTGAAAGCAAGGGAATAAAAGCGAAACAAAGAATCTTACTTATACTGCAAACTTGAAGTAACTACTGCATTTACAGAGTGTTAGGTGTAACCAATGTCTTAAATTTCTTTGTAAATTAATACAAATGCAAATCAGCCAATGAAACAAGTTTTTTTTTGTTTTCTTAAGCAAAGAACTCAATGAATTCAGGCAACCTTAATGAAAAGCAGTGTTTTCAAGTTGATTGTATTTGAAAACATGAATAGCATTTTAAGAAACAAGAATCTCACTTAGATTTTGAAAGTGGGGAAATGGCAAATTTGGCATAGTGAAAGCGGTGTTTTGACATTCATTGGAAGTGAAAACAGGTGCATTGCTGCCAATGTAATGATTGTATTGCTTAGTTTTGAAAACTGAAGAAACCAGTGTTTTGGCATAGTATTAGGTAGAAGCAGTGATTTTACATTGATAATGAGTGAAAGCAAGGGCATAGCAGCCAAAAAAAAGTTACATACAAAAGTTTCAAAGTTGAATTAACTGCTGCTTTCACAGACGGCTTTGGGAAACAAGTGTTTTGAAGATGAATTTAAGTGAAAATACAGCCATAGCACCAAATAAAAGACAAATATAATTAGTTATGCAAAGTGAAGAAACCATTACATTGGCTTAGACTTAAGCAAATCTGTGTGTTGAAATGTAAGTGAAAACAAGGGCATACCAGACAAAGAAAACAGAATCTTAGTTACCTTTCATACTTGAAGTAACTACTGCATTCACAGAGAGTTACATGAAACCAGTGTCTTAAATTTGATTGTAAATGAATACACATGGAAATCTTAAAAAGAAACAAGGTACATTTTTGGTTTTCTAAAGCAAACAAATCTATGCATTTAGTGAACGTTAGAGAAAAGCAGTGTTTTCAAGTTGATTGTAATTGAAAACACATGTATAGCATTGTAAGAAACAAGAATTTTACCTAGATTTTGAAAATGAGGAACCGGCAGCTTTTGCATAGTAAAAGCAGGGTTTTATATTCATTGTAGGTGAAAAGAAGTGCATAGCTGCCAATGTAATGAGTATATTGCTTTGTTTGAAAACTGAAGAAACCAGGGTTTTGGCATAGTATTAGGTAAAACCATTGTTTTTGCATAGATAATGAGTGAAAGCAAGCGTATAAAGCCTAACAAATAAGTGTCTTACCTAACTTTCAAAGTTGAAATAACTGCTTCATTCAGAGCCTGTTATGCGAAACCAGTGTTTGAAGATGAATTTAAGAGAAAACACAAGCACAGCAGCAAATAAAAGACAAAACTTATTTAGATCAGTAAAGTGAAGAAATCACTTCATTGGCTTAGCCTTAGGCAGAAGCTGAGTGTTGATATGTGAGTGAAAGCAAGGGCATAACATCCAAACAAACAAGAATCTTACTAAACTTTCAAACGTGAAATAACTACTGCATTCACAGAGAGGTAGGTGAAATTAGTGTCTTTGGGTAGATTTTAAATGAATACACATGCCTATCAGCCAATGAAAGAAGTTTATTTTTTGGTTTTCCAAAGCAAAGAACTCAAGTCACTCAACCAACGTTTGGGAACAGCAGTGTTTTCAAGTTGATTGCAATTGAAAACACATGTATAGCATGGTAAGAAAGAAGAATCTTACTTAGATTTCCAAAGGGAAGAACCGGCAGCTTTGGCATAGTAAAAGCAGTGTTTTGACATTCATTGAAAGTGGAAACAAATGCATACCTGCCAACATATGGGTATATTACTTAGTTTTGAAAACTGATGATACCAGTGTTTTGCCATAGTATTAGTTAAAGCACTCTTTTTACATTGATAATGCGTGAAAGCAAGGACATAGCCCTGAAAAAAACAAGTATTTTACTTAACTTTCAAAGTTGAATTAACTGCTGCATTCACAGCCTGTGCGGGGAAACCACTATTTTGCAGATGAATTTAAGTGAAAACACAGGCATAGCAGCAAATAAAAGACAAATCTTATTTAGGTTTGTAAAGTAATGAAACCACTGCATTGGCTTAGACTTATGCAAAGTTTTGTGTTGACATGTGAGTGAAATCAAGGGCATAACAGCCAAACAAACAAGAATCTTCCTTACCTTTCAACTTGAGGTAACTACTGCATTCACAAGAGATAGGTTAAACAAGTGTCTTGATTTTGTTTTTAAATGAATACACATGCAAATCAGCCAATGAAACAAATTTCTTTGTTGGTTTTCTATAGCAAAGAACTCAATGCATTCAGCCAACATTAGGGAAAAGTAGTGTTTTCAATTTGATTATAATTGAAAACACATGTATAGCATTGTAAAAAGAAGAAACTTACTTAGATTTTGAAAGAGAGGAACTGACAGATTTGGCATATTGAGAGCGGAGTTTTTACATTCACTGTAAGTGAAAACAAGTGCATAGCTTCCAATGTAATGAGTATGTTGCTTAGTTTTGAAAACTGAAGAAACCAGTGTTTTGGAATATTATTAGGTAAAAGCAGAGTTTTTACCATTTTAATGAGCGAAAGCAAGTGCATAGCAGCCAAAAAACAAGTATCTTACTTAACTATCAAAGCAGAATTAACTGCTGTATCCACAGCCTGTTAGGGGAAACCAGTGTTTTGAAGATGAATTTAAGTTAAAACACAAGCATAGCAGCAAATAAAATACAAAACTTATTTAGTTTTGTAAAACGAAGAAACCACTGCATTGGCTTAGGTTTAGGCAAAAGCTGTGTATTGACATGTGAGTAAAAGCAAGGGCATAACAGCAAAGGAACAAGAAACTTCCTTCACTTTCAAACTTGAAGTAACTACTGCATTCACAGAGAGATATGTGAAACCAGTGTCTTGAAGTTGTTTTTAAATGAATACACATGCAAATCAGCCAATGAAACAAGTCTCTTTTTTGGTTTTCTAAAGGATAGAACTCAATGCATTCAGCCAACGTCAGGGAAAAGAAATGTTTTCAGGTTAATTGCACTTGAAAACACATGTATAGCATTGTAAGAAACAGGAATCTTACTTAGATTTTGAAAGAGAGGACCGGCAATTTATCAAAGTAAAAGCAGTGTTTTGACATTCATTATGAGTGAAAACAAGTGCAGAGCTGCCAACGTATGAGTATATTGACTAGTGTTGAAAACTGATGATACCAGTGTTTTGGCATAGTATTAGGTAAAAGCACTTTTTTTACATTGATAATCAGTGAAAGCAAGCACATAGCATTGAAGAAACCAAGTAACATCCTTAACTTTTAAAGTTGAATTAACTGCTGCATTCACAGACTGTGGTGGGAAAGCAGTGTTTTGAAGATGAATTTAAGTGATAACCCTGGCATAACAGAAAAT
The DNA here is from genome assembly GCA_029593785.1 of Cabassous unicinctus. Lineage (NCBI taxonomy): Eukaryota > Metazoa > Chordata > Mammalia > Cingulata > Chlamyphoridae > Cabassous > Cabassous unicinctus. The sequence goes on from JAQZBX010012448.1 coordinate 28,644, forward strand.
AAAAGACAAATCTTATTTAGTTTTGTAAAGTAATGAAATCATTGCCTTGGCTTAGGCTTATGCAAAGCTGTGTGTTGACATGTGAGTGAAAGCAGGGGAATAGCAGCCAAACAAACAAGAATCTTACTTAGCTTTCAAACTTGAAGTAACTACTGCATTCCCAGAGATAGGTGAAACCAGTGTCTTGAAGTTTTTTGTAAATGAATACACAGGCAAATCAGCCTGTGTTACAAGTTTCTTTTTTGGTTTTCTAAAGCAAAGTACTCAATGCATTCAACCAATGTTAGGGAAAAGCAGTGTTTTCAAGTGAATTGTAATTGAAAACACATCTATAGCATTGTAAGAAACAAGAATCTTACCTAGATTTTGAAAGTGAGGAACTGGCAGATTTTGCATAGAGAGAGCAGTGTTTTGACATTCATTGTAAATAAGAATATGTGCATAGCTTCTAATGTAATGAGTATATTGTTTAGTTTTAAAAACTGAAGAAACCAGTGTTTTGGCACAGTATTAGGTGAAATCAGTGTTTTTACATTGATAGTGAGTGAAAGAAATTGCATAGCAACAAAACAAACAACTATCTTACTTAACTTTAAAAGTTGAATTAACTGCTGCTTTCACAACCTCTTATGGGAAACCATTGTTTTGCAGATAAATTTAAGTGAAAACACAGGCATAGCAGCAAATAAAAGACAAATCTTATTTAGTTTTGTTAAATGAAGAAACCACTGGTTTGACGTAGACTTAGGCAAAAGCTGTGTGTTGACATGTGAGTGAAAACAAGGGAATAACAGCCAAACAGAAGAGAATCTTACTTACTTTTCAAACTTGAAGTAACTACTGGATTCACATAGAGTTAGGTGAAACCAGTATCATAAAGCTGTTTGTAAATGAATACACATGCAGATATGCCAAAAAAGGAGATTATTTCTGGGTTTTCTAAAGCAAAATACTCAATGCATTCAGCCAATATTAGGGAAAAATAGTGTTTTCAAGTTATCAGTGTTTTGAAGAGGAATTTGAGTGAAAACTCAGTCATAGCAGCAAATAAAAGACAAAACTTGTTTAGTTTTGTAAAGTGAAGAAACCACTGCTTGGCTTAGCCTTAGGTAAAAGCTGTGTGTTGACATGTGAGTGAAAGCAATGGCAAAGAAACCAAACAAACAAGAATCTTACTTACATTTCAAACTTGAAATATCTACTGCATTGAGAGAGTGTTAGGTGAAACCATTGCCTTGACATTGATTTTAAGTGAATAGACATGCAAATCAGCCAAGGAAAGAACTTTCCTTTTTGGATTTTTGAAGCAAATAACTCACTGCATTCAACCAGCATTCAGGAAATGCAGTGTTTTCAAGTTGATTGTAATTGAAAACACATGTATAGCATTGTAAGGATCAAGAAAGATGCTTAGATATTGAAAGTTAGGAACCGGCTGTTTTGGCATAGTAAAAACAATGCTTTTACATTCATTGTAAGTGAAAACAAGTGCATAGCTGCCAAGGTAATAATTATATTGCTCAGTTTTGAAAACTGAAGAAACCAGTGTTTTGGCATAGTATTAGGTAAAAGCAGTGTTTTTACATTGAAAGTGAGTGAAAGCAAGCACATTGGATCCAAACAAACAATTATTGTTGTTAACTTTCAAAGTTGAAATAACTGATGCATTCACAGCCTGTTACAAGAAACCAGTGTTTTGAAGATGAATTTAAGTGAAAACACAGGCATAGCAGCAAGTAAAATACAAATCTTATTAATTTTGTAAAGCGAAGAAACTATTGCCTTGGCTTAGCCTTAGGCAAAAGCTGTGTGTTGCTATGTGAGTGAAAACACAGGCATAGCAGCCAAACAATCAAGAATCTTACATACCTTTCAATCTTGAAGTAAGTAGTGCATTCACAGAGAGATACGTAACACCAGTGTCTTAAAGTTGATTGTAAATGAATACATATGCAAATCCCCCAATGAAACAAGTTTCTTTTTTAGTTTTCTAAAGCAAAGAACTCAATGCATTCAGCCAACGTTAGGGAAAAGCAGTGTTTTCAAGTTTATTATAATTGAAAACACATGTATATCATTGTAAGAAACAAGAATCTAACTTATATTTCCAAAGTGAAGAACCAGCAGGTTTGTCATAGTAAAAGCAGTGTTTTGAAATTCATTGTAAGTGAAAAAAATTGCAAAGCTGGCAATGTAATGAGTATATTGCTCAGTTTTGAAAACTGAAGAAACCAGTGTTTTGGTATAATATTAGTTAAAAGGAGTGTTTTTACATTGATAATGAGTGAAAGCAACCGCATTGGAACCAAACAAACAATTATCTTTCTTAACTTTCAAGGTTGAATTAACTGCTGCATTCAAAGCCTGTTATGGGAAACCAGTGTTTTGCAGTTGAATTTAAGGGAAACACTGGCATAGCAGCAAATAAAAGACAAATCTTATTTAGTTTTGTAAAGTGAAGAAACCAATGCATTGACTTATGCTTTGGTAAAACTTCGTGTTGACATGTGAGTGAAAGCAAGGGCAAAGCAACCAAAGAGGAATCTAACTTACCTTTCAAACTTGAATTAACTACTGCATTCACACAGAGTTATGTGAAACCAGGGTCTTTAAGTTGTTTGTAAATGAATACACATGCAAATCAGCCAATGTAAAAAGAATGTTTTTTGATTTTCTAAAGCAAAGAACTCAATGCGTTCAGCCAATGTTAGGGAAAAGCTGTGTTTTTAAGCTGATTGTAATTGAAAACACATGTACAGCACTGTAAGAAATAAGAATATTACTTAGATTTTCAAACTGAGTAATAGGCAGCTTTTGCATAGTAAAAGCAGCTTTGCCATTCATTGTAACTGAAAACAATTGCCTAGCTGCCAATGTAATGAGTATTTGCTTAGCTTTGAAAACCAAAGAAACCAGTGTTTTGGCATAGCATTGAGTAAAAGCAGGGTTTTTACATTGATAGTGAGTGAAAGCAAGTGCAGAGCAGTGAAACAAACATGTATCATACTTTATTTCAAAGTTGAATTAAGTGCTGCATTCACAGCCTGTTAGGGGAAACCAGTTTTTTGGAAATGAATTGAAGTGAAAATACAGTCATAGCATCAAATATAAGACAAATCTTATTTAGATTTGTAAAGAAAATAAATCACTGCATTGGGTTAGCCTTAGGCAAAAGCTTTGTGTTGACATGTGATTGAAATCAAGGGCATAGCAACCGAACAAACAAGAATCTTACCTTTCAAACTTGAAGTAACTACTGAATTCATAGAGAGTTAGTTGAAACCAGTGTCTTGAAGATGTTTGTAAATTAATACACAGGCTAAACATCCAATGAAATAAGTTTTTTTTTTTATTTTCTAAAACAAAGAACCCAATGCATTCAGCCAACATTAGGGAAAATCAGTGATTTCACGTTAATTGGAATTGTAAGCATATGTATAGAATTGTAAGAAACTAGAGTCTTACTTAGATTTCAAAAGTGAGGAGCCGGCAAATTTGGCATAGTGATAAGGGTGTTTTGCAATTCATTGTAAGTGAAAAGAAGTGCATAGCTGCCAATGTAATGAGTATATTGTTTAGCTGTGAATACTGAAGTAATCAGTGTTTTGGCATAGTATTAGGAAAAAGCAGTGTTTTTACACTGTAAATCTGTGAAAGAAAGTGCATACCACCCAAACAAACAAGTATCTTTCTAAACTTTCAAAGTTGAATTAACTGTTGCATTCACAGGTGGTTACGGGAAACCAGTGTTTTGAAGATGAATTTAAGTGAAAACACAGGAATAGAAGCAAATAAGAGACAAAACTTATATAGTTTTGTTAAGTGAAGAAACAGCTGCATTGGCTTAGCCTTAGGCAAAAGCTGTGTGTTGACATGTGATAGAAAGCAGCCAAAGAAACAAGAATCTTATTTACATTTCAAACTAAAAGAAACTACTGAATTCACATAGAGTTAGGTGAAACCAGTGTCTTGAATTTGTTTGTAAATGAATAAACATGCCAATCTGCCAATGAAACAATTTCTTTTTTGGATTTCTAAAGCAAATAACTCAAAGCATTCAGCCAATGTTAGGGAAAAGTAGTGTTTCCATGTTGATTGCAATTGAAAACACATTTACAGCATTGTAAGTAACAAGAATCTTACTTAGATTTCGAAAGTGAGGATCCAGCAGATTTGGCATAGTAAAAGCACAGTTTAGACATTTAATGTAAGTGGAAACAAGTGCAGAGCTACCATGAATTGAGTATATTGCTTAGGTTTTAAAACTGAAGAAACCAGTGTTTTGGCATAGTATTAGGTAAAAACAGTGTTTTTACATTGATAATGAGTGTAAACAAGTGCATAGCAGCCAAACAAGCAAGTATCTTACCTATATTTCAAAGTTGAATTAACTGCAGCACTCACAGTCTGATATGGGAAACCACTGTTTTGAAGAAGAATTTAAGTGAAAACACAGGGATAGCAGCAAATAAATTACAAACCTTATTTACTTTTGTAAAGTGAATAAACCACTTCACTGGCTTGCTTAGACAAAATCTGTGTGTTGACATGTGAGTGAAATCAAGGTCATAGCATGTAAACAAACAAGAATCTTACTTACCTTTCAAACTTCAAGTAACTAGTGCATTCAGAGAGAGTTGGGTGAAACCAGTGTCTTGAAGTTGTTTGTAAATGAATGCATATACAAATATGCCAATGAAACAAGTTTTTTTTTGTTATCTAAATCAAAGTACTCAATGCATTCAGACAACGTTAGGGAAAAGCAGTGATTTCAAGTTAATTGAAATTGTAAGCCTATGTAAGGCATTGTAAGAAACTGAAACTTACTTAGATTTCAAAAGAAAAGAAATCACTGCTTTGGCTTAGCCTTAGGCAAAAGCTTTGTGTTGACCTGTGTTTGAAATCAAGGGCACAGCAACCAAACAAACAAGAATCTTACTTACCTTTCAAACTTGAAGTAACTTCTGCATTCATAGAGAGTTAGGTGAAACCAGTGTTTTGAAGATGTTTGTTAATGAATACAGAGGCAAACCAGCCAATGAAATAAGTTTCTTTTTTGGTTTTCTAAAGCAAAGAACACAACGCATTCCACCAACGTTAGGGAAAAGCAGTGATTTCAAGTTAATTGAAATTGAAAGCCTATGTATAGCATTGAAAGAAACTGAAACTTACTTATATTTCAAAAGTGAGGAACTGACAGCTTTGGCATAGTAAAAGCAGAATTTTGACATTCATTGTATGTGAAAACAAGGGCTTAGCTGCCAATGTAATGAGTATATTGCTTAGTTCTGAAAACTAAAGAAACCATTCTTTTGGGATATTGCTAGGTAAAAGCAGTGTTTTTACATTGATAATGAGTGAAAGCAATCGCACAGCAGCCAAGCAAAGTGTCTAAATTAACTTTCAAAGTTGAATTAAGTGCTGCATTCACAGCCTGTTACCTGAAACCAGTGTTTTGAAGTTGAATTTAACTGAAAATACAGGCATAGCAGCAAATAAAAGACAAATCTTATTTAGTTTTTTAAAATGAAGAAACCACTGCATTGGCATAGCCTTAGGCAAAAGCTCTGTGTTGAAATGTGAGTGAATTCTAGGGCATAGCAGTCAAACAAAGAAGAATCTTACTTACCTTTCAAACTTGAAGTTACTACTGCATTCACAGAGAGTTAGGTGAAACCAGTGTCTTGAAGTTGTTTGTACATGAATACACATGCAAAGCAGACAAAGAAACAAGTTTATTTTGTTATCTATAGCAAAGAACTCAATGCATACAGCCAAACTTAGGGAAAAACAGTGCTTTCAAGTTGATTGTAATAGAAAACACTTGCATTGTAAGAAACCAAAATTTTACTTAGATTTCCAAACTGAGTAACCGGCAGCTTTGGCATAGTAAAAGCAGTGTTTTGCTATTCATTGTAAGTGAAAATCTGTGCAGAGCTGCCAAAGTAATGAGTATATTGTTTTGTTTTGAAAACTGAAGAAACCAGTGTTTTTGGCAAAGTATTAAATAAAAGCAGTGTTTTTCCACTGATATTGAGTGAAACAAGTGCATAGAAGTAAACAAACATGTATCTTACTTATCTTTCAAACCTGATTTAACTGCTGCATTTACAGCCTGTTAGGGGAAACCAGTGTTTTGAAGATGAATTGAAGTTAAAACACAGGCATTTCAGCAAATAAAAGATAAATCTTATTTAGATTTGTAATGAGAAGAAATCACTGCATTGGCTTATACTTAGGCAAAAGCTTTGTGTTGACATGGGAGTGAAAGCAAGGGCATAGCAACCAAATAAAATGAAAATTACTTGCCTTTCAAACTTGAAGTAACTTCTGCATTCACAGAAACTTAGGTGAAACCAGTGTCTTGAAGTTGTTTATAAATGAATACACAGGCAAATTAGCCAATGTAAGAACTTTTTTTTTTTAGTTTTCTAAGGAAAAGAACTCAATGCATTCAGCCAACATCCGGGAAAAGCAGTGATTTCAAGTTGATTGGAATTGAAAAGACATGTATACCATTGTAAGAAACAAGAATCTTACTTAGATTTCCAACGTGAGGAACCAGCAGCTTTGGCTTAGTATAAGGAATATGTTGGCTTTCATTGTAAGTGAGAATAAGTGCTTAGCTGCCAATGTTATGAGTATATTGCTTAGTTTTCAAAACTGAAGAAACTAGTGTTTTCGCATAGTATTAGGTAAGAGCAGTGTTTTTACATTGATAGAGAGTGAAAGCAACACAGAAGCCAAACAAACAAATATCTTACTTAACTTTCCAAGTTGAATTATCTGCTGTATTCACAGCCTGTTAGGGGAAACCAGTGTTTTGAAGATGATTTTTAGTGAAAACATAGGCATAGCAGCAAATGAAAGAATAACATTATATAGTTATGTAAAGTGAAGAAACCACAGCATTGGATTAGCCTTAGTTAAAAGCTGTGTGTTGACATGTGAGTGAAAGCAGTGGCATAGCAGTCAACAAAAAAGAAACTTATTTAACTTTCAAACTTGAAGTAAATACAGCATTCACAGTCAGGTGAAACCAGTGACTTGAAGTTGATTGTAAATGAATACACATGTAAATCACCCAATGAAACAAGTTTCTTTTTTGGCTTTCTAAAGCAAAGATCTCAATGCATTCAGCCAACGTTAGGGAAAAGCTACGTTTTCAAATTGTGTGTAATTGAAAACAAATGCATAGCATTGTAAGAAAATGGAATCTTACTTAGATTTCCGAATTGAGGAATCAGCAGCTATGGCATGGTAAAAGCAGTATTTTGCCATTAATTTTAACTGAAAAGAAGTGCATATGTGCCAGTGTAGTGAGTATATTGCTTATTTCGAAAACTGAAGAAACCAGTGTTTTGGCATAGTATCAGGAAATAGCCGTGTTTCTACTTTGATAATGAGTGAAATCAAGTCCATTGCAGCCAAAGAAACAAGTATCTTCCTTAACGTTCAAAGTTGAATTAACTGTTGCAATCAAAATCTGTTATGGGAAACCAGTGTTTTAAAGATGAAATTAAGTGAAAACACAGGCAAAGCAGCAAATAAAAGACAAACCTTATTTAGTTTTGTAAAATGAAGGAACCACTGCATTGGCTTAGCCTTAGGTAAAATTTGTGTCTTGACACATTGAGTGAAAGCAAGGGCATAGCAGCCAAACAAAGAAGAAATTTACTTAACTTCAAATCTTGAAGTAACTATCGTATTCACAGAGAGATAGGTGAAACCAGTGTCTTGATGTTGTTTGTAAATGAATACACATGCAAATCAGCCAATGAAACAAGTTTCCTTTATGGTTTTCTAAAACAAAGAACTAAATGCATTCAGCCAACCTTAGAGAAAAGCAGTGTTTACAAGTTGATTGTAATTTAAAACACATGTATAGCATTGTAAGATACAAGAACCTTAGTTAGATTTTGAAAGTGAGGAACCAGCAGATTTAGCATAGTAAAAGCAGTGTTTTGACCTTCATTGTAGGTGAAAACAATTCCATACCTGCCAATGTAATGAGCAAATTGCTAAGTTTTGAAAACTGAAGCAACCAGTGTTTTGGCATTGTATTAAGTAAAAGCAGTGTTTTTACATTGATAATGAGTTAAAGCAAGCACATATGGAACCAAACAAACAAGTATTTTGTATGTGTATTAGTAAATTTTTAGTGATAACTAAATAAGATTTGTCTTTTATCTGCTGCTGTGCCTGTGTTTTCACTTAAATTCATCTTCAAAACACTGGTTTCCTGGAACAGGCTATGAATGCCACAGTTAATAGAACTTTGAAAGGTAAGTAAGATACTTATTTGTTTGGCTTCCATGAGCTTGCCTTCACTCATAATCAATGTAAAATCACTGCATTTAAATAATACTATGCAAAAACACTGGTTTCTTCAGTTTTTAAAACTAAGTAAAATACTCATTACATTGGCAGCTATGCACTTGTTTTCAGCTTCATTCCTTGGCAAAACACTGCTTTTACTATGCCAAGCTTGCCGATTCCACAAAGTGGAAATCAAAGTAAGATTCTTGATTCTTACAATCCTATACATATGTTTTACATTACAATCAAATTGAAAACACTGCTTTTCCCTAATGCTGGCTGAATGAATTGAGTTCTTTGCTTTAGAAATATAAAAAAGAATCATGTTTCATTGGCTGATTTGAATGTGTATTCTTTTACAAACAACTTGAAGACACTGGTTTCACTTAACTGTCTTTGAATGCAGTAGTTACCTCAAGTAAAGGTTTAGTGAGATACTTAATTGTTTGGATGCTATACACTTGGTTTCACTCATTATCAATGTAAAAACACTCCTTTTAGCTAATACTATGCCAAAACACTGGTTTCTTCAGTATTCAAAACTAAGCAATATAGTCATTAATTTGGCAGAAAAAACTTGCTTCATTGACTGATTTGCATGTGTATTCATTTACAATCAACTTGAAGACACTGGTATCACCTAACTCTCTGTGAATGCAGTAATTACTTCAAGTTTGAAAGCTAAGTAAGATTCTTGTTTCTTTGGCTGCTATGCTCTTGCTTTCACTCACATGTCAACACACAGCTTTTATCTAAGGCTAAGCCAATGGAGTGGTCTCTTCACTTTACAAAACTAAATAAGTTTTGTCTTTTATTTGCTGATATTCCTCTATTTTAACTTAAATTCATCTTCAAAACCATGGTTTCCCATAACAGGCAGTGAATGCAGCAGTTAATTCAACTTTGAAAGTTAAATAAGATATTTGTTTATTTCATGGCTATGCACTTGCTTTCACTCCGTATCAATGTAAAAACACTGATTTTACCAAATACTATGCAAAAACACTGGATTATTCAGTTTTTAAAACAAAGCAATATAGTCATTAATTTGGCAGCTATGCATTGTTTTCACTTTCAATGGATGTCAAAACACTGCTTTTACTATGCCAAAACTGCCGGGTCCTCACTTTCAACATCTCAGCAAGGTTCTTGTTTATTTAAATCTATACACGTGTTTTCAATTACAATCAACCTGAAAACACTGCTTTTCCCTAATATTGGCAGAATGCGTTGAAATCTTTGCTTTAGAAATCCAAAAAAGAAACTTGTTTCATTGGCTGATTTGCATGTGTATTCATTTAAATTCAACTTGAAGACACTGGTTTCACCTAACTCTCTGTGAAGGCAGTAATTAATTCAAGTTTGAAAGTTTAGTAAGATTTTTGTTTGTTTGGATGCTATAACCTTGCTTTCAATCACACATCAACATGCAGTTTTACCAAAGGCTAAGCCAATGCAGTAGTTTCTTCACATTACACAACTAAATAAGATTTGTCTTTTATTTGATGCTATGCCTGTGTTTTCACTTAAAATCATCTTGAAAACCCTGGTTTTGCATAACAGGCAGTGAATGCAGCAGTTAATTCAACTTTGAAAGGTCAGTAAGATACTTGTTTTTTTGGCTGCTATGTGATTGCTTTCACTCAATATCAATGTAGAAACACTGCTTTTACCTAATACAACGCCAAAACACTGGTTTCCTCTGTTTTCAAACCTAAGCAATATACTCATTACATTGGCAGCTCTGCATTTGTTTTCACTTACTCATGAATGTCCAAACACTTCTTTTGCTATGTCAAAGTTGCCGGGTCCTCACTTTTGAAATCTAAGTAAGATTCATGTTTGTTGCAATACTATACATGTGTTTTCAATTACAATCAACTTTAAAACACTTGTTTTCCGAAATGTTGGCTGAATTTATTAACTATGCTTTAGAAAACCAAAAATGAAACATGTTTCATTGGCTGATTTCATGGGTATACATTTACAATCAACTTGAAGACACTAGTTTCACCTAACTCTTTGTGAATGCAGCAGTTACTTCAATTTTGAAAGGTAAGTAAGATTCTTATTTCTTTGGATGCTATGCCTTTGCTTTCACTCACATGCCAACACACAGATTTTACCTAAGGCTAAGCCAATGAGGTGGTTTCCTCACTTTACAAAACTAAACAAGATTTGTCTTTTATTCGCTGCTATGCCTGTGTTTTCACTTAAATTATACTTCAAAACACTGGTTTACTGTAATAGGATGTGAATGCAGCAGTTAATTCAACTTTGAAAGTTAAGTAAGATACTTGATTGTTTGGAAACTCTGTGCTTGTTTTCACTCATTATCAATGTAAAAACACTGCTTTTACCTAATAATACATCAAAACACTGGTATCTACAGTTATCAAAGCTGAGCAATATGCTCATTACATTGGCAGCTATGCACTTGCTTTCATTTACAATCCTTGGCAAAACACTGCTTTAACTATGCCAAAGCTGCTGGTTCCCCACTTTGGAAATCCAAGTAAGATTTTTTTTCTTACAATGCTATACATATGTTTTCAATTACAATCAACTTGAAAACACTGCTCTTCCCAAACGTTGACTGAATGCATTGAGTTCTTTGCTTTAGAAATCCAAAAAAGAACCTTGTTTCAAAGCTGATTTGCATGTGTATTCATTTACAAACTACTTCAAGACACTAGTTTCTCGTAAGTCTCTGTGAATGCAGTAGTTACTTCAAGTTTGAAAGCTTAGTAAGATTCTTGTTTGGATGCTCTGCCCTTGTTTTCACTCACATGTCAACAAACACATTTTACCGAAGGCTAAGCCAATGCAGTGGTGTCTTCACTTTACAAAACTAAATAAGTTTTGTCTTTTATTTGCAGCTATACCTGTGTTTTCACTTAAAATCTTCTTCAATGCCATGGTTTACTGTAACAGGCTGTGAATGCAACATTTAATTCAGCTTTGAAAGTTCAGTAAAAGACTTGTTTGTTTCACTGTTATGCGCTTTCTTTCACTCATTGTCATTGTAAAAACACTGCTTTTACCTAATACTATTCCAAAACACTGTTTTCTTCTGTTTACAAAGCTAAGCAATATACTCTTTACATTGGCTCCTTTGCACTTTTTTTCAATTACAATGAATGTCAAAACACTGCTTTTAGTATACCAAAGCTTCCGCTTCCTAACTTTCAAAATCTAAGTATGATTCTTGTCTCTTCAAATACTATACATGTGTTTCCAATTAAAATTAAATTGAAAACATGGCATTTCCCTAATGTTGGCTGAATTCATTGAGTTCTTTGCTTTAGAAAACCAAAAAGTACTTGTTTCATTTGCTGATTTGCATGAGTATTCATTTACAAACACCTTCAAGACCCTGGTTTCACCTAACTCTCTGTGAATACAGTAGTTACTTCCAGTTTGAAAGTTATGTAAAATTCTTGTTTGTATGCTCTGCCCTTGTTTTCACTGACATGTCAACACACACATTTTACTGAAGGCTAAGCCAATGTAGTCGTTACTTCACTTTAAAAAAATAATATTTGTCTTTTATTTGCTGCTCTGCTTGTGTTTTCATGTAAAATCTTCTTCAATGCCATGGTTTACCATAACAGGCTGTGAATGCAGCAGTTATTTCAACTTTGAAAGTTCACTAAGATACTTTTTTTTTTGGTGGCTATGCACTTGCTTTCAATCATTATCAATGTAAAAACACTGCTTTTACCTAATACTATGCCAAAACACTGGTTTCTTCAGTTTTCAAAACTAAGCAATATACTCGTTATATTGGCGCCTCTGTACTTATTCTGACTTACAATGAATGTCAATACCCTGCTTTTACTATGCCAAAGCTGCCAGGGCCTGACTTTTGAAATCTAAGTAAGATTATTGTTTCTTACAATGTATTACATTTGTTTTCAATAACAATCAACCTGAAAATACTGCTTTTCCCTAAACTTGGATGAATGCATTGAGTTCTTTCCTTTAGAAAACCAACAAAAAAGCTTGTTTCATTGCCTGATTTGCGTGTGTATACATTTACAAACAACTTCAAGACACTCGTTTCACCTATCTCTCTGTGAATGCAGTAGTTATTTCAAGTTTGCATGGTAAGGACAATTCCTGTTTGGCTATATGCCCTTCCTTTCACTCACATGTCATCACACAGATTGTGCCTTAGTGTAAGCAAATGCAGTGGTTTATTCACTTTATAAAAC
>JAQZBX010012449.1:0-41181 GCA_029593785.1 Cabassous unicinctus
GACAGTGGTATGAAATATTTAAGATACTGCAAGAGAAAAACTTCCAGCCAAAGATTTTATATCCAACAAGACTGTCTTTCAAAAATGAGAGCAAGTTTAGAATATGTACAGATAAACAGAAATTGAGAGAGTTTGTAACCTAGAGACCAGCTTTGCAGGAAATACTAAAGGGTGTGCTACAGCCTGAAAAGAAAAGACAGGAAAGAGATGCCTGGAAGAGAGTCTAGAAATGAAGATTATATCAATAAAAGTAACTAAAAGCGTCAAAAGAGTGGTGAAAATAAAATAGGACAGATAAAACCCAAATATTTAGGAATAAACTTAACCAACAATGTAAAGCACTTATATTCAGAAACCTACAATTCATTGTTAAAAGAAATTTTAAAAAGTCCTAAATAATTGGAAGAACATTCCATGCTCACGGACTGGAAGACTAAATATCATGAAGATGTCAATTCTACTCAAATTGATATACAGATTCAATGCAATCCCGATAAAAATGCCAAAGCATTTTTTAAATGAATGGAAAACATTATTATCAAATAATAATGATAGCCAGAAACATCTTAAAAAGGAAAAGCAAAGTTGGAGGACTCACATATCCAGACTTTAAATCATATTACCAAGTTGCAGTGGTAAAAACAGAATGGTAGTGGCATAAAGACAGACACATAGACCAATAGAACCAAACTGATGGTTCAGAAACAGACCCTCACATCTATGGCCAAGTGATTTTTGACTAGCCTGTCAAATCCACCCAGCTCGGATAGAACAAATGGTGCTGAGAAAACTGGATATCCATAGCATTCAACAAATGGTGCTGAGAAAACTGGATATCCATAGCACAAGAAGGAAAGAGGACCCCTATCTCACACCATATACAAAAATTAGCTCAAAATGAATCAAAAACCTAAATATAAAAGCAAGAACCATAAGCTTCTAGAAGAAAATGTAGGAAAATATCTTCACGACCTGGTGGTAGGTGGTAAATTCTTAAAGGAGATACGAGGAGGACTGAGATGGACTACTGATATTTAATGTATGAAGAAGTTTTAATTCGCTTTACTGTAAAAGTATGGAAATGTACAGAGTTGATGGTAACACATTATAGTGAGTAACATCTGGTTTATAAATGGGGATGTGGCTGAAAATGGTAGTCTAGGAATGTAAATACCAACTGAAAGAAAGCTAGAGAATAATCTAGGGACTGAATAGCACAGTAAACCCAGAGGTAGATGAGAATTGTGGTTGATGATTCAGAAGCAAGAGTGTCCTTTGTGAGCTAGAGCAGATGTACATCACTATTGCAGGGTGGTGGGAATGTAGAGAAGCATGGGAAAAATACAACTGGAGTGACCTATGGACTGTGGTTAACAGTAATAATGTAATATTCTTGCATCTATGCCAAAGATATACTGTGTTGATAATGGAGGAGTATGAAAAATGTGTGCCAAATGTACACTATGGACCTGGTAATAACTGGATGATATATCTCCTAATCTGTAACAAATGTTCCACCATGGTGTGGTGTGTTGATAGGGAATTCTGCACATGTGCATGATTGTTTTGTAAGTTTGCAACTTCTGTCATAAAAATATATTTAAAAAATAATAAAAGGGTGGGTTGGGGGTAAAATACACCAAATGTAAGGTAAGGACTATAATTAGCAATAAGAGTTTGGCAATATTCTTTCATAACTTGTAACAAATGTCTCATGACAATGCAAGGTGTTGGTGGAGGGTTGATGTATGGGACCCCTGTATGATGTTATGAATGTTTGCTTTGAAAGTTCACAGCTTTTACTATACACTTATGTTTATGCATGTTCACGTATAAATGATATAAAAATAATAATAATAGGGTGGGTTGGGAGAAAAAACTTTGGTTAGTAGTAATATTTTGAGGATGCTCTTTAATCATTAATTAAAAATGTTTAACAATGCAAGGTATTGGTGGTAGGGTGAGGTATGAGAGCCCTGTATAATGTTATGTATGTTTGTTTTGTAAGTTCACAACTATTGTTTATGTATGTTCATGTATGAGTGATATACTTCAATAAATTTAAAAAAAAAAAAGATCACTCTGGCTGCTCTGTGAAAAATGGATAGACAGGGGCAAGAGAAACTAGGAAACTATTACAGGAGACCAGAATAGGCTGTAGGAGAAACAGGTTGTTGGAAAGTAATCAAGAGCTCCCATTTGGGGAACATGTGTAGCTCGGTGGTTGAACGCCTGCTTCACATGTATGAGATCCTCGGTTCAATCCCCCGGTACCTCCTTTAAAAAAAAAAAAAGTTCTCATTTGACCACCTTAGGTTTAATATGCAAAAGGAGATGTCAGGTACACAGCCAGATAAATCAATTCTCATTATTTGTGGGTTCTGTATTTGCAAATTCATCTACTCACAAAAATTTATGTGTAGCCCTAAAATCAATATTTACCAGGCTTTGGCAGTCATTTGCAGACATGTGCAGAGCACCACAAAATTTGAATCGCCCAACATGCATGTTCCCAGCTGAGGGTGAACAAGGCAATGCTCTGCCTTCTTGTTTCAGCTCTCATACTCTAAACAAATGTCCTTTTTGCAGTCTATTTAGCGTCACGTTTTTTGGAGTTTTGCACTATTTGTTGGTGATTCGCTGTTTAAAATGACCCTCAAGCTCAGTGCTGAAGTACTGTTTAGTATTCCTAAGCACAAGAAGACTGTGATGTGCCTTACCGAAAAAAATATGTGTGGCAGATAAGCTTTATTCAGGCATGATTTATAGTGCTGTTGACTGTGAGTTCAATATTAACAGCCCTGGTGAACTTATTTCCGGAAGCAGGTGTCTAAAGAAGTTGTCTTTAAACAGAAACACACCTAAAACAAGGTTACTTATAGATCGGTTGACAAAAATGTTGTGGCCAGAGGCTCTCAGGAACCTAACCCTGTATTTCTCCCAAGGGCAATGGTTCAGTATTCGCTAATTCAATGTTCACAGTGATATTTTTGACCCATAACTAACACAAACAGCAAGAATCTACTGTATCAGAGTCAAGTTCAGGAGGTCAGGGTTGGAGATAAAAATTTAGTAATCACTGAATAAAGCTGGTACCTGAACTATTACTACATAAGGTCATCCAGGAAGAGAAAGTAGACATAGAGGAGTAGCTAAGATGAAGCACTGGGGAATGTCAACATTTACAAGCAGAGCAGAGGAAGAAGACAGTCCGTAAAGTAAGAGGAAAACTAAGCAAGAATGATGTCAAAGAAATCAAGAGAAGGACAGAGCTCTGCTACTAAGAGGCTGAGAAAGAAGAAGGCAAAGAAATAAAGAGTGGGCTTGACAATCTGGACAATCCTTACTTCTCTATTCTCTTTCTCGGTCTCTCAGTAGCAGTGCTCAGCTCTTAGAGACATGGAGGTGGTTGGTGAACTTGACCAAGAAGCATATTGTACACAGTGCTAGACATGCCCTGTTCTCTTCCTGCTCTCTTCCATTCACTGATTCAATAAATATTTACCAAGTGCCTACTATGTGCCAGGTATACTTCCAGACAGTGGAGAAAAGTGATGAGCAAGACAGACAAAGTCCCTGCCACCGTGGAGATTACATTTTAGTGTAATTCTATATACCTTCTCAAAGACAGATTCCCCTAGGTATCTAGGAGATGGGTCCAAAGTGCAAGAACCCATCAGTAATACAGCACTCAAAGACACAGATAAGGATGACAGCTTGATGGGGAAATTTTCTTTAAAAACCTCAGAAGCACAACAAAATCCTGGAGCCCTGTACTACCAACACATACATCAACAGCACTGTTTCTCCTTTGGAAGACAAAGAATAGTTTAGCTCATGTTTCTTCTTCAAAACTAACCCTTTCCAGGCCTGTCAGCTTACAGAATCCAATGCAATTTCATGTAGAACATCATTTCTGCACCCACCATTAATCAAGTTGGTACTAAAGTCTTCTGATGTCTTTTAATACATTTCCTAAATAAAAGGCTAGTCTTAGCACCTAAGCCATTTCCCAAATTTCTTGGAACAGCCAAAGGAGAAGTAAAAGAAGAAACCCAGTCACAACTGGAGGGGCAGGGAGAAGAGCTGATGGCACAAAGCCCTCTTCATAGACTGAGCAAATGATCCATGTTCCATCTGAGTTAGAGAGTTAGAATAATGATTGGCACATTCCTTTGCTCTTTGATACATATCTCACATTCCCTCGAAGACTATACAATGTAATTAGAAACTCAGTTCTTTCTGATGGACAATGTAGAGCATCTGAAAGCAGCCTCTGCCCTGTAGGAAAAGAAAAAGAGTGAACACTGCAAACTGAAAATGTATAACCTGCACATTCACAGTTGCCTTTTCCAGAGCAGCCCTCACTCTTCCTTGAGAGCAAGTCCAGTCTGGCACACATGGACTGAGTACATGTACTTTGTTCTGCAAAGAGTACAAGGATTATATGGCTTTTTTCCATCTTTACACTGCAACTGTCAATTATTTGGGTTGTGTTTTCTCCCTAAAATCCTCTCCAGAGTTGCTTCCTATTAGTAATAAGGTGGAAAATATCCTCTAAAACGAATGTCTGACCCCACCAGTTTTCCCTTTATGGGTTGGAAGAAAATAACTTATCTAGTTACTAATCAGGCCCCCAAACCCATTCACAAAGTATTCCTTTCACACAGTCTGCATTTGCTGGAAAGAAAGAAGGGCAGGAGCATGCTTCTAAACAGTTCCCTGGATTGCTAAGATCACCAGCATGAGGCAAAGTTCAGAATAGATTTGGAAGCTTCTCACCAGCATCACGGGGATAAGGGTCAGGTCAGTCAGTATAAAATCCACTCAGCTAATACCGGTTCCTTCAATGGGGGCCTCTGATGGTGGAAGATAAAGCCCCTTTTACCGAAGTCCACACCCACAATGGGATTTTTCTTATCCTCCGTTATTCTCGGACACCAAAATGATTTAACTGTAACACATGTCCAATCTGCTGCCAAACAGAACGGCTTTCACCAGCCGGTCCTAATCACTGAGCAGGCTTGTAAGGGTGACTTAAGCCCGGCACGAGAAATATTTGTGCAAAACTGTTAGCCACTGGGCCTTGGGCACCCATCTACATTCCACCCCTCTGAGTCCCCACCCCCAGAGCCTTTGCCAACTGCCAACGTGCTCACTAGCTAGTCCACACAGCACAAGCAGCTGCCGCTCAGGCAGTCAGCATGTGGCAGGCTGCCAGCACACAAGTTTCAGAATGCAAGCCTGTCCCCGTCACAGTGCTGCTAAAGGTTGAAGGTCTTCGGGTGTGCTAGCCCTTAGATTCGCCTCAATTGCCCTCCCACCTCCCTTCCACAGTCTCAACCCTTTTATACCTCCCATGGTAGCATTTCACTTGTCTCTATAGTAATAGCATCTGGTTTCAGGGTTATAACATTATACAGCACAAGTCTCCTCCTTACCCAAGGCTTTTGCCAAAGGATGCACCAGCAAAAGGGCTGCTGCTTAAGGTGGAACCACCTGTTTCCTTCCCACCCCTGGATGGTGGCTATGCTGTGAGCTGTAGGGTCATAGCAACTGCAGTGCTCGGTCCCAGGGGGAACAGATAAAAAAGACTTTCCAACTTTGGCACACGAGCTGGTGAGGAGAGGATCCATTCTGGGATATGCAACCCCTGCCCTGGCAGCACCAGCCCCCCTCTCTTCTACCCCTGCCTCTCCAGTTGACTAAGCTGCACCAGGATCAAGTTAATAGCTGGACTT
Organism: Cabassous unicinctus; assembly: GCA_029593785.1. Classification (NCBI taxonomy): domain Eukaryota; kingdom Metazoa; phylum Chordata; class Mammalia; order Cingulata; family Chlamyphoridae; genus Cabassous; species Cabassous unicinctus. The sequence goes on from JAQZBX010012449.1 coordinate 5,742, forward strand.
TCTGACTACTTCCAAAAAGGCACTAGGGGAATGGCAGCCCAGGGAGCTGAATGGCCCATATTTTAACATGCCCACACCAGAGGCTGACGATTGGTTCTTTCCTTGCATACTGCCTAACATTTATTAGTTAATCCCGTAATTAAACTCATCCTACTTTATCCTCCCTAGCTTGATCTGTTTACAACATCTAGTGACCCCATAATCTCTCACTTTACAACAGCTTTCCTGTGCATAGCAAATGTTTAAACAGTTCTTTACACAAATGCCCGCAAACACACCAAAGTGAGGCACACAGGGGGTGGACAAATACTAGGAAGTGAAGAGTTTTATTATTATTAGCCATTGCTGCCATGAAAACTACATTCACAGTTTGCATAAGGGCCTTTATGTGAGCACTGAGGTGTTAATCTTAAGTCTCAGAGCGCAACACCAGGCTGTCCCGGCTACTTAACTGGTCTTCCATCAGATAGGAGGCAAAAATCAGTGTTTCCACAGGTATTTTTCAGGCACTAGAGAGAATGCTACAATCAGTACCGACATACAGAAGTATACACTCATACACATTTCAGAGTTTTATTCCCCATTCAAATCACTTCTAAGAGTTGGGAAATTGTTTTCATTATAAACCGTTTGCAAACAAGACATTTTCTTTCAAACGTCTTTAAACGTCCCAGCATTTTGTTGGTGCTTTTGTTGTCTGTTATAAACTCTGCTGTTCACATTTTTTAACATAGACATAAAGAACAATATTAATTCTCCAAGCCACAGGCGACAGGGCGAGCGATCTCAATGGCTGCAAAGTGCACTGCCATCTTTTGGCAACATGTGTTCACTACAGGGAACTGGAGGGAGAGGACGGAGGAAAAGCTGCAACCATTCCCTTCAAAATGTACAAAGGCCCCATGAGGGCCCACAGGAAGTAAGAGAGAAGAATGCAGTTGTAGAGCATACAGAAGCTCTGGACACACATGCTGGAGGAAAGAGACATTGGTGCGGCAAACCTGACAAGGCGTGACTAATGGCAGAGGTGACTCCCCCAGATCAGACTGCAACAAAGTGCTATAAATCCCCTTCACAGAGTTCAGGAGCGCCCTAATCGGCCTGGAAATTTATACAGGCTCAGGGCCAGGGAGGCCAGGGAGAAAGGAGTGTCAGCCGCACATGAAATCAGGCTGCGGCCTGGATAAAAGTTGAAAGTGCGGCCCAGAACAGGATCACGCCAAACATAATTCTGGATTTATGAACTGTATTAAAAGTTCATTTGCACTCTTGGGCATTTATCCCAGAGAAATGAAAATTTATATTCACACAAAAACCTGACACGAATGTTCACAGCAGCTTTATTTGTAAGGGCCAAAAGCCGAAACTAGCCCAGATGTCTTTCAACAAGTGACTAAACTATGATATGTACATACCATGGAATATTACTCAGCAACAAAAAGGAACAAACTATTGATACACACAACAAATTGAATGGCTCTCCAGGGGACTATGCTAGGTGAAAAAAGCCAATCCAAAAAGGTTACATACTATATGATTCCATTTATATTACCACTTTTGACTTGACAAAATTTTTGAAATGAAGGCCAGATTATTGGGGAAGGAAGAGGTAGATGCTATTATAAAAGAACAGCACAAGGGATCCTTGTAACTGTTGAGGATCTTAATTATGATGGTGGATACATGAACCTATACAGCAGATAAAATTGTATAGAATTAATACACCCACTACACACAAACACAGAGAAACGAGTACAAGTAAAACGAGGAAATGTGAATAAGTTAGGTGGATTAAATCCTTGCCAATATCGTTCCGATTGTGACACTGTAGCACAGTTTTGCAAAATGTCACCATTGGGAAAAGCTGGGCAAAGGAATCACTCAGTATAATTTCTTACTGAAATAATGATGTGAATCTACCACTATCTCAATTTTTTAAAAGTTCCTTTGTAAATCTATTTTTTTACCTTCCTTCTAGAAACATTGCTTTACATGGTGGTCAGATACATATGCAGACTGCCTGATTCAACACATCTGCGGAATCAGGCAGAATTGAGTACAAATTCCATAATGGCCCTTCAGTAGCTGGGCAACCTTGGGAAAGTTCATTACACTCTCACTTCAGTGTCTTTTTAAATGAGTCTTAAAAACTTCACAAGTTGGGACAGAGTTTAAATAAATTCCTGGAGTAAATAAATTCAATTAATTTTAGGTGACTCTAAATCTTAGATTCCTAGAGCCTGGAGAATATAGTAGAGTATTAACAGTCCTCAGGGTCTGCAGAGTAATAGATGAAAGGAGAAATTGCTGGGGAGGATATTTAAGTGCTGAAAAAGGAACGTTCCTCTGCATCCACAGCCACACTCTTTACCTTTGTTCTTAAATGAGCCATCCCATGCTCTTCCCCTACCACCGTGTGCTGCTTCTAACCAGGGTTCCACTGTCAAACACAGCAACCCACTGCTATCTCAAAAATTAAGCACTCTGCCCTTTGACTGTTTTCTCAGAGTTTTTTGGTTTTTTTTGTTTTTTCACTGTCATGGATAGAATAAAGAGAATCCCTTCTAAACTCTTTCGATTGCCCCTCTTCAAAAGCTTTGGTGTGAAAATCAGAAAGGTCCTAGGGAGGGAACAGGCAAGATGAAATGGCTGGATATGCTCCATGTGAGAAGCCAAACGGAAGGCCAGCAGTGGGCAGATCCATTCTCTCTGTCTTCCTTCTCTCTACCCCAGTTCTTCAGCCAATGGTCAGATGAGGACCAGCAGCAGGATAAAGAAGGAAGAGGAAAGGAAGGAAATGGAATATCCCACCTGGTAATTATGGGGAGAAAGTGGATGTCTACAGATGAAGGCCCATCCTGCCCGGCAGGTGTCAGTCAAAGGGAAGCGTCAACGTGTTTAGGCTTAGCAAGAAAGGGCATGGTGTCTGGACTCCCACCTGCCCTCCCACGAGTAGCATCTAACTGGTCTCCCTGGCTCTGGACTCACTCCTCTCCAATCCACTCACTTATAAAACACAATTTGATATCATTCTCCTTTTAAAGATTATTCAATGGTTCTTTGTTATATGGAAAACGTAGAAGAGGAAGTCCAAATTACTCAACATGGAATTTATGGCTTGTCAGAAGCTTTCCTTTCTGCATTCGGTTCCTGCCATCCCCTGGCCATACTATTCCCTGAACAGGCCACTGTGCCTTTGTGTACAGGCTGCTTCTTCTAATTCACATGTCACCTTAGTTAACCCATTCTTCAAGACCCAACTTAAACCTCTCCTGAACCTTCTCTACATTCTCAGTCACAACCTTCCCCAAGCATAGCAATGCTCTGTCCTCCGTTCTTCATTGACTCCCTAAGTGCACCTTCTTCTCATATAGCATGTACTACACTGCATCATCATCATAATTTAATCTCATTCAATTGTACTTGGACATGTCCTGGTTGACCTACCCACTACATCAAGAGCTCTTGGAGGGCAGGTATCCTCTTTTTACCTCAGGTGCCAAGCACAGTCGCTACATATAGTAAGTCCTCATTAAAATATGGAAGAATGAATGAATGAATGAATGAACAGACCAGTGAAGAATGAGTCCAGTGAAGGCATATATATGTTTATCATTAAGTGTATCTCTACTATTAAAGAAACTGAAATGTATTCTTCACACAACATGGACCCGAAATACAAGGACGCTGGTATTCAACTGAAGAAACTATCTGTTCCAAAGCTAGAGGGAAGAAATGGCTATGTTGTACCCACTTACAGATGTTATGTCTGTGGATGAATTACGGAATTTTTCCAGGATAATTTTAACTACAAAATTTTCACCTTACAGGCTAACTTGAGAATCTAACCCTTCACATGGGCTGAAACTTCACTATCATAAATTGTGGGTGAACTAAATTCAATTAAGAATTCCCCCTTGTTTGCTTTAAAAAAAGAGAGTTAAAAGAGGTACCTGGACCTGCCACACAGTAGGTGCTAAAAATATATTTGTTCAAGGAATATAAGAAAGAATTAACAAAAAATTAAATTGCAGCATAAATTGTTTAGAAAATGCAGAAGAAGCCTGAGAAGTTCTGAGAAAGCTCAAATTTGTCCTTCAGGCTGGAAACTAAATGGGACAAATAAAAAAAAGCTCTGTAATGTATTTGGGTAAGCCTATAAAGCAGCTAGGTGGCAGCCACCTGCAAAGGAAATTAGAATTTGAAACATCAGTATAAACCTTAAGCTCTGGAAGTTTTGGCTTAACCTTACATTTGTACATAGCAGTGGTCAAAACTAATTTGCACAGAAATAGTACAGATAAATGAAATCCACACTTAATTTATACATGCCATTTTCGTCTGTGATTTTGCATACATTTATTGTGGATTTTACAGTGACCACGGATCAGTTTCAGGTTGGCAGGCAAATGGGGACCTGAGGGCAGGAATTTGTTCCAGGGCACAAGGCTGGGAGTTAGCTGGTGGTATTTAATCAGGTAAAGCTCTGACTTACCCAACTCCAATATACAGAACTAACATGGGAGAAAAGGCATTCTTTCCTACCTCCACCCAATATGGCAGCCATACTCTTCATATCTTCCATCCTGAGCTACCATACCTGCTGGCAGAGATGAGGCCCCTAGAATTTCATTGAGTGCTGGTTATGAGCTAGGCAATGGGCTAATCAGCATACATACATTCTTTCATTCATGATGCTATCAGATTTTGTCTGAATTGCACACTAACAGGGCAGGACTGAAGATTCTGGCTAAAGGATTTCAATACCTGTAACAATATACAGACTGATATTTGGGGTTCTCATCATCTATTAATAAAAACAATTCATGTTTTTAAAACACTACACACCAAGCGCTGTGCTAAACATTTTACATGGATTATTTAATTAAATCCTCACAATAACCACACAAGGAAAGTACTCTTCACAGCCCCATTTCAGAGTTGTAATTTGAAGTAATTTGCCCAAGGTCACAGAGAAAGCGTGAAGAGAAGTCCAGACAGGCGGTCTAACTCAGCAGAGGTCTACAATTTTAACCATTCTACCACATTCCCACATAATTAAATAACTCATGCCCAAGAGTGTTTACCTGCAAGACTTTTTTTAAGGCTTAACTGAAACACGTCTTCTTACTATTTCAAATTATATCATTTACATTCACCTATTCCTCTACCTTTCTAAGAAGGCATCCATAATTAATGTCTTTACTTTTTTTAGCAAACATTTATGTAGACCTTATTATGGGTCAGCCACCGCTTTAAGTGCTTTATAAATATTAACTCTTTTAATTCTCACAACAATCCAATGAGGGATTCTCTATTTTTATCATCATCATCTCTGAGACACAAAAAGATGAAGTAACTTGCCTAAGGTCACACAGCTAATAACTAAAAGTCAGGATTTGAACCCAGACAGCCTAGCCTGGCCCCAAAATCTGTCCTCTTAACGACTCTATGACATACCACCTCTTTTAGCTGATTTGTTTGATCTCTCTCAAACTCTGTGGGAACCCAGGATCACAAATATTAATCAAATATTTGGTGAAAGAGCAGGCTCACCAGAATACATAATGAGACTAACAGACCCTTGATATTCAGGAAGCATATACCCTACTTACCACATTTTGCAAATGGCCAAATTCATAAATATCACAGTAGCACATAGTCTCCATCATAAAACATCTGAATTGTAAACTTATGAAAGTTTCTTAATACTCAAGGGAGAGAAGGAAATGAAGACGGCCTGAGGTGTAGGGGTGGGCCACCCACTGGGCTCAGTCTGGGCTCACCACACGTGTCTCTACAGAAGCACAGGCCACTATGTGGAGTGACTCTTCACTGTCGTCAGCAAATAGCTGAAATCACAATTTTTAGATACACACACTCTAAGGTCCTACTGTACCAAAGGCCAGAAAAATGCATCTCTCACCATGTGGTCCATACTACAGAGCCGAGAAACAACTTTTATCTCAACAACTTTATGAGCACAGTTCAGTACTATGTGAACACTGAAAACACCTCTCTAGTTTATTTCCCCTTACTAAAATGTCTCTTTTCACAATACTGTTCAAAGTTTATCTTTTATTTTCCCTCAAGAAATCTCTCAGTGTATACTTGTGATCAAATTCTCCAGAGTATATTTAATTGGTTAAATCATTCACTCATTCATTTAAACAATTTACTGAGTGTCTCTATGACTAGGCATTATTCTAGGTGCTAAGGATAAATCCATGGTGGGAGACAAACAATAAAATAAAAAGGTAAATTATATAGAATAGTAATTGCATTGAAGGTGATAGTGCTGGGTGGGAGGTAGAGCGGAATGTAAGAAAGAAAGAGGTTTAGGGAGTTGGGTGATTGGGAAGGGGATGCAATTTTGAATGGGCAGATAGGGAAGACCTCACTGACTGACAGGCAAAAACCTGAAGGAGGTGAGGAAGAGCCTTTGGCATATATGAGGAAACCACAAATGCAAAGGCCCTGAGGCAGGAAAGCACCTGCATGTTCTTGGGAACAGCAAGAAGGCCAGTGCACTACAGCAAGTGAGCAGGAAGGGGGTTAGGAAATCAGATCAGAGAGTAAAGAAAGAGGAAGAGTACACTGTGTAGAGCCTCAGAGGTTACTACTGTAAGGGCTTTTACTCCGAGCAAGAGAGAAGACACTGGAGGATTTCAAACAGCAGAGTGATGTTTTCTCAAGCTTAAAGGCTTATTTTTTTTTTAATCTTGTCATTATATAAACATTTCAGTTAAGGTTTTTCTTGAGTTCCTGGAATTCAGAAGGTCTTTCAGGGCCACAGCTAGTGCAGCACAAAGGTGCTGGCTTATAGGCATGTCAGTATCTTTACATTATTTTTTTAATTTGTTTGTTTGTTTGTTTTGAGATTGGTGTAATTTTTATTCAATTTGACATCTGATTAGTGTAAGAGCAGAGAGAAATATGCTTTACAAACATTACATTATTACTACATCATTGTGATATGGCTTTATATTGATTGTATATAGAGAAACAAATAACATTACAATTAAGGCAATAACAACATGTGCCAACCGAGCACACTACCCTCACACAGTCCTGAGACAGCTTTTTGGGTTAGGGGATGGTGGGTATTGCTACATGTAGATCAGTCATTGCTTAGAAGAATAAACTTCAGCATACCAACATGCCAGAACCTGACCCAACCCAGTGCAGATCAAAGTGTGGCCAGACACACCTTAGAAGACTTTTTTAAAATCCCCAGAATTCAGTGCTTTCACGTTGACTTCAACCCTGTGAAGGTGCAAACCTGAAGCCAATCAGCATTAATTTATTAATATAATCTGTATTAACTTCTTCCAAAATAGCCCTGAAGTTCATGACTCATGTAGCTGCCACTTGAACCCTCCCCTACCCAAATGTGCCCCAGGGATGACAAAGCTTAGAACAGAAGATGCCAAAGCAGATGATTAATATGTAGATGTTATTGGAATAGCATGGATTGATTTGTTGATGGCTTTTTAACACCCAGGATTCAAATTTATACTTTAAATGATAAAGGAATAAGTTTAAAGGTGTTTCTAACCATAAATTTACTGGATTAATTTTAAGAGAACAGGATGGATGCAAAAAGATTACAAATCACACAGTTATACCTATTGCATTTTGGGGGGAAATGTTGTTAGCTTGTCATCCTTTGCATATCAGTAAGGAGGGAATTAATGCCTGTCTGGCTCTAGTGGCTTGTTTGTATTTAGAGGAATGGGCCACCCCTCTGAAGGATGACACTCTCCATCTTAAAACCCCCTCTTTAACTCTAGGAGATAAAAAGAGACTTACAGGACATAATTATATAACGCAATATGTGAGCTGAGATTCTGACTGAAACAAACCAAAGATGAAAAAGACTTTCTGAGACAACCAAGGAAGCTTGAATATTTAGTATTAGATGATGTTAGAGAATTCTTGTTACTTTCGTTCATTGTGATAATGGCATTAGGGTTTAAATGCCTGTTTTGTAAATGTCTTTCTCTCTTAGAAATGTATATAGAAATATTAATTGATGAAATTAGATGATTTCTGGGCTTTACTTTAAAATAGTCCAGCAGAAAGGAGGTGGAGAGTTAAGGACTGGCAACATGTTGGTAATGTCGAAACTGGGTAATGAGTAAAGGGAGTTCATTGTTTGTCCTCTCTTCTTTTTGTTTATGTTTGAAATTTTCCAAAATAAAAAGATTTTTTATATTTTAACTATCCAACACAGGCCTCCCACTTCTTTTATACTCAATGCATTCCATAAAACATGTGTGGATATAGAAGTCATAATACAAATATATTTACATATTATAGAGAACCAAAAACTCTAAAATCCACACACATATTCCTTACTTTAGATGTACTAAATAAAAATGCATATTAAGAATTTCAATATCTTTTTTTCTTTTTCTTCACATCTTAATACACAAGTTCTCATCCCATGAAAATCTGATTGACTTTGGCATGCCTAATGCTTTCCAGCTTAGTCAAAACAAAACAAGGTTTATGAGACCTATGTTTCTTAGTATTAGCACTACCATTTTTTATTTTTCCCACTCATTTGTGAGAGATTAGATAAAATGCAAAAAAGCATTTAAATACGCACAGCAACAAAGCACAAATAAACACGGTGATGCTGACAAAACTGAACTGCAGGCTTGTATACAAAACCACCCTGACTTCACTACAGATGAATATACAAAAGCACAAAATTAAATATGAAAGGTGTTTTGCGTGAGTTCTTATATATCTAGTATGGTTTGTAAGAAAGGTGAACCTGTGAATGTCAGGGCTGCAAGTACACGCAAATACACAATAATGATGCATAAGACGGTGAGCTTCCCCTGGAATCCTGGAAGAGCACAAAGTATCTAAAAACCACCATAGTCCCTTCTATTACTAGACATTGATGGGGGACAAGGAAAGAGAAAAAGGATGTTCCTGGTGACACCATATTCCCTTCTTACCAAACACAGGAAATCCATTTTTTCCCAAAGAAATAATATTATATTTGTTAGTTAGGTTCCAATGCCAACTCACAAAAACCTATTTATTACAAATGGCACCAAATCATAGGAATAATATTAAAAGGTAATATAATAGGTGCTTTATGTGAATTATTTAAGCCTAACCACCAACCCAGGAAATAAGTGCTGTTATCCCCATTTCATAGATGAGGAAACTGAGACTTAAAGATATTAAGCAAATTGTCAAGATCAGCTACTTGACAACTGATGGGACCCATGTAAGTTAAAGGCCAGTAATATCAAAATTACCATAATGGTATAATGCTAATAGAATTATTTAGCTACATTAGCCAATGTATTTAGCTACATTATGGTTGAAATAAATGCATGGGGAAATATATTTTGAGTTTCAAAAAACCAATTTACAAACATATGATGATGGCATTCCAAAAGAGAAGTGGGGGGGGAAGCGGGTGTGGCTCAATCAATAGAGCTCCCGTTTACCATATGGGAAGCCCCGGGTTTGCTTCCCGGGGCCTCCTTGTGAGGGCAGGCCGGCCCGCGCAGCCCGGTGGGCTGATGCAGCAAGACCTCACAACAGGAAGCGGGTGTGGCTCAATCGATAGAGCCCCCGTTTACCATGTGTGAGGCCCGGGGTTCGCTTCCCGGGGCCTCCTTGTGAGGGCAGGCCAGCCCGCGCGGCGCGGTGGGCTGATGCAGCGGCACCTCACAGCAAGGGGGAGATAAGCAGACATGGAGAAAACACACAGCGAATGGACACAGCAAGCACAAGCAGCAAGGGGGGTATAAATAAATAAATAAATCTTAAAAAAAGAGAAGTGGGAGGAGCATGTATTTTGTTAGGAAGGTTATCAAGCAAATAACAGAAATTAGAGGATAAATAATAGTGTTACTGCTAATGGATAATCACAAATAAATTAACAGTAATCAGTTAAGAAAAGCCTACCCCAAGAAGAAATTATATACATACATTATCTAAGGCATCTTTTCACATTTGCTTTTCTCCTTTTTTTTCTCTTTTTCAAAGATTTATTTTATTTATCCACCACCCCCCTCATTGTTTGTGCTCGCTGTCTGCTCTCTGTGTCCATTTGCTGTGTGCTCTCTGTGTCTGCTGGTCTTCTCTTTAGGAGGCACCAGGAACTGAACCCGGGACCTCCCACGTGGGAGAGAGGCACTCAATCACCTGAGCCACCTCAGCTCCCTGGTTTGTTGTGTCTTTCATTGTCTCTCCACTTTGTGTCTCTTTTGTTGCATCATTTTGTTGCACCAGCTCACTGAGCCTACCCATAACTCCAGCTCGCCTTCTCCAGAAGGCACTGGGAACCGAACCCAGGACCTTCCATGTGGTAGGTGGAAGCCCAATCGCTTGAGCCACATCCGTTTCTCTGCTTTTCTCCTTATATAAAAAATGAATTGTCTGGATAAACACAAGACAGCTAAAGACTAAAGCAAAACATCAGTCAAGTTCTTGCAGATCTGTCTAGTGTCATAACACACCCTTTCTAGAGATTTGGGATTGCTTGTGAGCTGTTAGGACCTTGATAGAGTTTCACAAGGAAGAATTATTTTTTTCATTTAAATAACAGAAGAAAAGTCCCTTTGCCAAAGAGAATCTTATAAGAAGTTAAGACTACTTTCCCAACATTGGGGAAAAACTTGTACCTGATTTTGTTCAATTCATCCTTCCTGTCTGTGTTATGTTGATGGAGATAGTTATTTCATTCTTTAATTACTGTTTTGTTTCCTCCTTTGTAACTGAAGTACCTTTATTTAATATCCATTGTTTCAAGCTCTGCCATTCCTGTAGTACCTGTTAGTTATTAATACTTATGTGTTATCAGGAGTGTGCACTCACTGTGCAGTATGTTTTATTTGCAGTAAACTGATTTCCAAAGATTTCTTTTTGAAAATGTGCCCCTCTTAATTTTTACATTCCTTACTGTTTTACTAAATATTAAGTGTTCTTTGACAATTTTGGTGTTCACTTGTTTGAGGGGACAAAGTAAAAAGAATCTCTCATTACATCAGAAAGTTTGTTTTAAACAGACCAAGTGTGCCTTAATGAATTTGTTTTAATTTAGATTTCAAACAATGATAGGATTGCCATTTTAATATACATCATTGGAGAGCTGCTTCTTTGTAAATAGCCTATTGCTCATTTGGAAAAACAAACCAGTAACAATAAAAAATAAAAAGATTACTTTCCCTCCAATCTCCATTGATTTAACATTCATGGTCCTCCCAGTTTACTAGTTGCAGCCAAACTAAAAAGGAAGAGCCAGAAACTGCAACTCATACTGTCACTATCATGTTCTGGCTTTGACAGAGGCCTAAGAATGTGTTGTATAAGTCTTCTTGCTTGTGCTAACGGTTCAGCAAAACTAACAGGCAGCCCCAGGAAATGCCAGAGAGGCACATAGATGATGACATTCTTACACGAAACAGAAATGATGGCCAGGTGAGAGTTGCCCATTTCTGTTACATTCACAGAATTATTTTTATTTGTGATGGACTTTAAAATGCAAGCAAATAATAAGCATATATAGATAAAAAGTATTCAATAAGCTATATAAATGCTATGTAGTTTGCTAGTAGCCAAATCATTTTTTGCTTCATTGTACTATTGATTTGTGCTCTTTTGTCATTAGCTCAGACGATCCACTTATTAATAGAAATGTCTTATTATTCAGTCTCAGTAAGGATCAATCTACTTAAAATAAACTATGATGTCTGGGCAAATCTAAACTGGTATTTCTTTTCCAAATTTGATTCTCCCTGCCTGGTCCCACTCAAACAATTTCTTTTCAAAATTAGCAAAGAATTTTTGTAAAATGAATGTCATAAAAGTTATTGACGTGCTCTGAGTCTCAATTTCCTCTTCTATAAAATGGGTTTAGCAATACCCACACTGTTTAGTTGTTGGAAAGCAATGACTTAATATACACAAAAGCACCCTGTGTGTTAAGCACTTGCCACAAAGCTGGCATTCAACACATATAACTAGAATTATTATGCAGCAGTCCTTAATTTTTCCCAGACAGACACAAGTTCATCAAGGTCACGCTGCTAGCAAATAGCAGAAAAGGAATTCACACCCAACCCTGCCTGATTCCAACACTCTTATTCTATACTCCTTCTTCTGCATGAAGTAGGAGGATAAACCAGGGAGTTCTTCCAAAATCTTTTCTAAACTTATTAGTCTCAGAGTAGGAATAAAAGACAAGAGCAGTGTCCCTCTCCTAAACCTTATGTAAAGTGCAGGGATATCAAAAAGAGAAATCATGAAGCATGTACCTCTTGGTATACCAGAGGTCAAATTTCTCAACTTGTTGATAATCCTCGGAGGACTGGCTGGGAACATGGCTGAGAACTGGAAACAAGCCAGCAGAGTATTTTTGAAAGGTGGTCACCCTGGGAAACACAGACCTGCATGCGTAATGCTTATGATCAGAAAAAAAAAACTTGAAAATGAATCCCAGTGCCAATTTTTAAAAATCACAATAAAAGCAAAATAAAATATACAAGTGAACTGGGGAATGGAGGCAAGAAATGAAGGGGAAAATATATCCCAGAGTCTTCACTAATGTATCTTTGGTAAAAACTAATTTTCTGAAATCAATGATGCTATGGGTTGAACTGTGTCCCCCAAAAAGATATGTTGGAGGCCTAACTCCCCATACTTGTGAATGTGACCTTATTTGGCAATGTGTTTGAGGATATAATCAAGTTAGGATGATGTCATATGGGATTAGGGTGGGCCTTAATCCAAGGACTGGTGTCTTTTAAGAAGAGGAGAACATCATGTGAGGAGGGAGACACCCAGGAAGAAGGAGACCATGTGAAGATGGAGGCGGAGCATGGAGTGATGCATCTACTGGTCAAGGAATCCAAGGATTTCCAGCAAACACCAGAGGCTAGAAAAGACAAGAGAGGAGTCTCTGCTACAGGTTTCAGAGGGAGCATGGCTCTGCCGATACCTTGATTTCAGACTTCTAGCCTCCATAACTGTGAGACAATAAATTTCTGTTGCTTTAAGGCACTGGGTTTGTAATGCTTTGTAATGGCAGCCCAGGAAACTAACATAAATGATTTCCTCCAACAGAATGACAGACTTGGCAAATGAGCAACAATAATTTCTCTTGTTTTGTAAAACTACTAACTTTGCATGATGCTAAAGAATTACCCACAATGACAATTATTTGTATGCTTTATTGTGCACCCACTATTTGATAATCCCTTTAGATACTTTCACTTATGATTTTCACAATAATCCACAAGCCTTATAGTTAGTTCTAGCTACATTTTACCTAGGAAGAAACCCAGTCTCAGAGCCATAAAATTAATTGCCCATGGTATAAAGCCTAAAAGGAGAAAGAATGGAAATTCCACTAAGATGTGTCTGACTCTAAAACCCATGCTCCCCCTTATTGGATGTGAAAGTGCCTGGTACAGGGTCCGTTTGATGTTTTCTCCTTCTCAGTAACCTGGGAAAGGTATGTGGTCGGTAGAATCTCTCCAGAGGATCAGACCCTGAGTTATCAGTAGATGAGCATCACCCTGTCCTTGGGGACCAAATCAATCACGTTGAAAACAGTGAAATTAAAAACTGCTTTTGGACTAATTTAAATGGGTGCTATTATGACAACAAGGTGTTTTGAAAGCATAGCCATCTGCACCTTGGAGAGGACCAGAATACAAAGTTCTTAGTAAACCAAAACAGCAGTCAAAATCAAATTAATGAATTGAAAAAGAACAAGCCCATCTGTGGTGTTTTAGTCTACCCCATACAATCAACAAGATTGAGTGGAGGACAGGAGGACAAACTAAATGACTTCTAAAGTTTTGCGATACCACTGTTAATAGGGTAGCACTTTCAAGGTGCTCAAAGACTTTCATTCATTTTATTCATTTTCCCAACATGTCTTATAACTAACAGAGCAGATAGGTATTGTATGGAGTACAAGTTAGAGATAAGACAATTCTGACAAAAGGAGTTTCTAGGCACATAAGGAAATCACAGTAGAACCAAAATCATAGCCCAATCTTCCAGTACAGAATTTATTTCAATGGAAAAAGTTGCTATTATGTCAACTGTGATCCTTTTGCTTCATAACCAGTGTGCTGGTTGGTGTGTTGTAAATAAATTGCAGGTAGGCCGAGATACCCTTTCTCTCATTCCAGGGGCTGCCAGCCAGGGCTGGGCAAGGCCAGAACCACAAGCCAGTCACCTCCGACTTCAAGAGGTCTAGACTATTTACTCCAAAGTGCTGTACAAATATTATTATTTTCTAAGCACTGTATGACGTGAAAAAGATGCAGAACACTTAGTAAATGAATCCATCATTTAACCAACTTTCTTAATCAGGAAATACAAACAGCTTAGAAAATCCACCTGAAGTAGCTTGGCTAACCCATTCCTCCTCAGGCTTCTTCCTTCCCCATGGGGCCTTCATCTTCCTAACAGCTGCTGGCAGCGTCATCCCAGGCTGAAGATGACACACTTTCTGAAGTACTGTATACAGGGCTGTGTAAACAGTGTGAGGATGCCACAGCGGAATGCGTTTCTATACCCCGCCACACAAGACTGCTGGAGGCGGAGTTCCACATAGCTCAGTTCTCCCCAAAACTGCAATGTATCTGGTTGCTGGGGGCCACAACAAGAAAAATGATTGAGGTATTAGTGCCAACTGAACAGTCACAGAGGTAATGCAAGGAAGCAGCTTGGGTGGGAAACAGAGAAGAGGAGGATTTCTCGTTTTTTCATCTTTCACTGTGTTTACACATACACAAAAAAGAACACAATCTTAAGGATAGCCACAGAGATGACTATTTATACAGAGTGATTGGTCTGCAGAGAAAACTCAGTGCTCCACAGTAAGATAGGCCTATATAGTAGCAAAAGAAGACCCTGCTTTCTAGCCCACCAACCAGGAAGCAGAGCTCTCTTGTTGTTCCAGTCCCAAAACAAGAGGAGAGGCCTTGGGAAGTGGATGTGGCTCAAGTGGTTGGGCATCCGTCTACCATATGGGAGGACCCAGGTTCAATCCCCAGGACCTCCTGGTTAAAAAAAAACACAAGTGCAGAGGCCTCCCTCTTTCTACTTTATCAGTCCTTGTCATATGTCAAGAGCTGCTCTCACAGACCAGTATTTTATGGGGCAAAATACAGTATTATCACTCATAATGAGAACAAAGGAAGGTACAAATTAAATGCAATGTCAGCAACACAGTGCATGTAGAATAATACAGAATACCGACATGTCATCAGGGCTTATATTTAATTCCCTCATTTTTATATATCGTCCCTAGCACCTGAGGAGTTTCAGCTTCATGTCAATCACTCTGCCTGACTTCACAGTCTCTATCAACTTTCAGTCTCTTTGGTGCACAGAGCTGCACCTAGTTAGCCTATTCACACTCACAAGCACATGAGTAATGTCACTGCCACTTTGGAATACAGCCCACCACTTCCTAGT
This sequence comes from Cabassous unicinctus, assembly GCA_029593785.1. Classification (NCBI taxonomy): domain Eukaryota; kingdom Metazoa; phylum Chordata; class Mammalia; order Cingulata; family Chlamyphoridae; genus Cabassous; species Cabassous unicinctus. The sequence continues at coordinate 21,216 of JAQZBX010012449.1, forward strand.
CAGCTAGTCTTAATCTCTGCTTCACACTTTTATGCTCCATGGTTCTCCAACCACAATGTGGCTCTGCCCCCACGCAACCCAATTCTGGCCTCACAGTCCTCCTGGCGGTTCTCACTCACCTGATGGGCCCACTGACTAGAGGTCAGCTCTGGTAGTCATCCTCTGCCCCAAGCAAAGGCAACCCCCACTGTCTGCCCGGCCCTAGAGGGCTGACTAGTACAATTTCGTACTATACCCAGTTCTGTCCTGAGGCCTAAAACAGGATAATGATCATGACTATATTAAAACTAACTCTGAATGCAACCAAGTGAGAAACTAAAGCACAGTCCATGGGCTATCAGGAAAACAGAGGACTCCAAACCAAAAAATAACAACAATAAAGATATGGACCTCAAACTTTCAGAAGGATATTGGACAACTTTGAAATTAGGCCTGAATTTACTGTTTCAGATGGAAGACAGAAAGCTAGAGTAACTTAGGGCCAGTAAAGGTTAGAAGATTAGATTTTCTTAGATGGCATATAAGCTGGCTCCAAAATGGCCAATGGGATACCCTGACAGTTGGTTGACTTCCCTGGTGATGTAACAATGTAGTTATCACACCCAAAAATTTGGTTGTAAATCTTACCACCCTGACTTAGATGACACTGAACAAGTCCCTGGATTCTTTGTGTCTGTGTTTCTGCTTCCACATTGCCCACAGACAAAGCTCTTTTTTTCTGCTTTTTTTTCATTAGAAAAGTTGTAGGTATACAGAAAAATCATGGAGAAAATACAGAGTTCCCATTTACCTCCCCCTCACACACACAGTTTTTCCGATTATTAACACTTTGCATTAGTGTGTTACTTTTGTTACAATTGATGAAACAATACTATTATTATTATACTATTAACTATAGTCCATAGTTTACATTAGGGTTCCTTGTTTGTGTTATACAATTCTGTAACTTAAAATTTTTATTCTATAAAAACTTATTCTATAAAATTTTTATAACCAAATATTTCCTTTCACATATTCAAATATAGAATTCAGTGGTGTCAATTTAATTCACAACATTGTGCTACACCACCACCATCCATACCCAAAACTTTTCTATAACCCCAAACAGCAACTCTGTACCAACTGAAGCATTAACTCACAATTTCCTATCTCCACCCTGCCCCTGATAACATGCATTCAGGTTTCTGACTCTGAATTTGCATATTCTAATTATTTCATAACAGTGAGATCATGCAGCATGAGTCCTTTTGTGTCTGGCTTATTTCACTCAACATGATATCTTCAAGGTTCATCCAAGTTGTCAGATGTATCAGAACTTCAATCCTCTTTACAGCTGAATAATATTTCATTATGTGTGTGTGTATGCGCATAATTTTGTTTACCCTTTCTTCTGTTGATGGACATTTGGGCTGCTTCCATCTTTTGGCCATCGTGAGTAATGCCACTATAAACATCAGTGTGCAAATATCTGCTTCAGTCCCCTCTTTCAATTGTTTTGGTTATATACCTAGAAGTGGGATTTCCAGGTCATATGGCAATTCTATACTTAGCTTTCTGAGGAAGTGCCAAATTGTTCCACAGTGGCTGCCCCATTTTCCATTACCACCAACAACGAATGAGTACAAGTGTTACTATTTCTCCACATCCTCTCCAACACTTGTTCTTTTCTGTTTTTTTAATAGTAGCCATTCTAGTGAATTTAAAATGGTATCTCGTTGTGCTTTTGATTTGCATTTCTCTAATGACTAATGATGCTGAGCATCTTTTCATATGCTTTTTGGCCATTCATATATCTCCTCTGGAGAAATGTCGGTTAAAATATTTTGTCCATTTTATAATTAAATCGTTTGTGTTTTTTAATTGAGTTGTAGGATTTCTTTATATATTCTAAATGCTAAAACCTTACCAGATACGTGGTTTCCAAATATTTTCTACGATTCTGTAAGTTATCTTTTTACTTTCATGATGAAGTCCATTGAGGCACAAAAGTTTTTAATTTTGATGAAGTTCTAATAATCTGTTTTTTCTTTCATTGCTCATGCTTTCAGTAAAATTCTAAGAAACCACTGCCAAAAGCAAGGTCCTGAACAGGCTTCCCTGTATTTTCTTATAGGAGTTTTAAACTTTTGATTCTGATATTTAGGTCTTTGATCCATTTTAGTTCATTTTTGTATATGGTGAGAGGTAGGGGTCCACCCTCATTCTTTTGCATGTGGATATCCAGTTCTTCCAGCACCATTTCTGAAGGAGAGGAGCCTCCTTCCGTACAACCTAAGGCCTAAGTTCTAGTAAGATCCACGAGGCACTATAAGCTCTTCAAAAAAAAGCCATCAGATACATTCAAGTGATACTATTATTAATGTGTATTTACTCCCAAACTATGGAGAACATGACTTTAAACTGCCAAATGTTCCACCTTCTCTGCCATAGAGATTTGCAAATATGATGGCCTGAGTAGGACAGGGCTCCAACTTTTCAAGCTAATGTTCACATTTAGAAGGAGGCTTTGTTTAACTTACCCAGATGTTTTTTAAAAACTTCAGAATGCAGCAACATTAAGGACATTGCTAAAAACTAAAATATATACAGAAATTTATTGTTGGTATTTTGTGTTACAGACCAAAATGTCTATCTTTCTGTCCCCCAGTAAAATAACCTCAGGAATGTTAACTATCATATAACATTTTGATGTTTTAATTTTCCAAATAGTTTAGAGATTCAGAGGCAGCATATAAAAACTCTTGTATTTGAAATACAGCATGGTAATGACAGATCTAAATTTAACATGGTATAGAATCCTAGTAGAATCACTATGACTTTATATCATTAAAAAGCACATAAACTATAAATCTTTTTAAAATCTCCAGCCACAGCTCAAAACCTGTAGGAGTAAGCAACGGAAAGAGTGAGGGTAATTAGAAGAAAATAAATGGTTTTGTGAAGGTGTTTTGTGGTAAAAATACACGCTGTAGTCACCCTTGCATACAAAGATATTATTTGAAAGCAATCTAAAAAACACATGGAAGTGCAAATGAATAAATGTTCCCAAGAAAAATTACAAAGAAAAACACTCTGAATGTGAGTTCTTTGTCATATTTGAGTTTTAAATCTCTTCAGATTTTCAGACAACTCCTTGAAACTTTGATTATAAAATCCTGTTTTTTAATCATTTTTCATCCTTAGTACTGCAGTCACATATCTCCAATTCAATTTCTGTAGCAACTTTTTCTTGACTACCTACTCTGTGTCAGTACATGCCAGATACTGCTATAAAAAATGAATAAGATAAAGTCGCAGCCATGAGGAGATTTCAGGCTAGGGAGGCAGATAGATTCATAAACAGAAAATTTTACATGGCAAAAGAATGAAAAAAAGTGACAGAGCCTCTGAGACCTGTATCACATCATCAATCATACCAAATAGGCATTCTAGAAGTCCCAGAAGGAGAAGAGAGTAAAGGGCAGAGGGAATATTCAAAAATAATGGCAAAGTCTTTCCATATTCAGTGAAATGAATAATAATACATATTCAAGAAGCCCAATGAATCCCAAACAGGATAAACTCAAAGAGAACCATGCCCAGACAGATGGTAGTCAAATGGTCAAATGCCAAGGACAAGGAGAGTGTTCTGAAAGCTTCAAGTGAAAAGCAACACAACACATGATATACAAGAGGGGCCAATAAAATTAAGAAACCATGGAGGCAAGAAGACAGTGGTTTGAAATATTTCAAGTGCTGAAAGAAAAGAATTGTCATTCAAATATTTCATATCTGGTTACATTATCTTTCAAAAGTAAGGGAGAGATTAAAACATTCCCAGAAAAACAAATGCTGAGGGAGTTCATCACCATTAGACCTGCCCTACAAGCAATGCTAAAGGGAATTCTTCAAACTGAAAGTAAAGGACACTAGACAGTCAAAGCAGTATAAAAAAAGAAAGACCTCCAGTAAAAGGTAACCATATGGGTAATTATAAATGTCAGTATTATTGTATTATATTTCTTAGTATGTAACTACACTTTTTATATCTTACATGCTCCAAAATACAAATGCATAAAAAGTACTGATAAGTCTGTAACAATTATAAATATATCTGCACCTAATGACAAGTCCCAGAATACATGAAGCAATATTGACAGATTTGAAGGGAGGAATCAACAATTCTACATTAATAACAGGAGATTTCAATACACCACTTTCAATAATGGACAGAACATCCATCCAGAAGATCAAAAGGAATAGAAGATCTGAACAATACTCTAAACCAAGTAGACTTAATATACATATATAGAACACTTAACCTCAAAGCAGAAGAATACACATTCTTCTCGAGTGACATGGATCATTCTTCAGGATAGACCATATATTAGGTGAATAAAACATCTCAATAAATAAAAAAATACTGAAATCATACAATGTATTTCCCTGACCACAAAGGAATGAAACTAGAAATCACTAACAGACAGCTGGAAAATTTACAAATATGTGGAAATTAAACAACCATGGATCAAAGAAGAAATCACAAGGGAAATTAGGAAATATCTTAATGTGAATGGAAACAAAAACACAGTATACCAAAACTAAGGGATATAGCAAAGGTAGTGCTAAGAGGGCAATTTGTAGCTCTAAATGCTTACATTAAAAATAAGAAAGACCTCAAATCATAGACATAACCTCACAACTGGAGGCTCTAGAAAAAGAACAGCAAAGTAAACCCCAAAGCAAGCAGAAGGAAAGAAATAACAAATAGAAGAGTAGAGAAAGTGAAAGAGAGAATAAAAAATAGAATCAATGAAACCAAAAGGTAGTTCTTAGAAATGATCAATAAAATCAACAAACCATTAGCTAGACTGAAAAAAAAGGGAGAGAAGATACAAATAATTAAAATCAGAAATGAAAGGGGAGACATGATCCCACAGAAATAAAAAGGATTGTAAAAGGATAATATGAACAACTTCAGGCCTATAAATTAAATAAACTAAATGAATTGCAAAAAATCCTAAAAACATACAAACTACTAACACTGACTCAAGAAAAAACCGAAATCTCAACAGATGAATAACAAGTAAAGAGATTGAATCAGTCATCAAAAACCTCCCAAGAAAGAAAAGCCCAAGACCAGATGGCTTCATGGGTAAATTTTACCAAACAATCCAAGAAAAACTAACACCAATCCTGCTTAAACTTTTCCAAAAATTTTAAGAGGAGAGAACACTTCCTAAATCACTCTATGGGGCCAAAATCTTCCTATTACCAAAGTCACATAAAGATACTATTAAAAAAATTACAGACCAATATTACTTATGGATATAGATAAAAATACTCTTGAAAAACTACTAGCAAAACTGAATTCAACAGCACATTAAAAGAATTATACACCATGATCAAGTGAGATTTATCCTGGGTGTGCAAGTGTGGTTCAACATAAGGAATTCAATTTATGTGAATATACCAAATTAATAAAATGCACAGGAAGCAAAAGAAAAATAGATAAATGGGACCTCCTCAAAAATCGAACAGTTTTGCACTTTAAATGACATTGTTAAGTAAGTGAAAAGGCAGCCTACTCAATGGGAGAAAATTTTCAGAAACCACATATCTGATAAGGGTTTGATCTCCATGTTATATGAAGAGATCATACAACTCAAAGATAAAAAGATAAGCAACCCAATTTAAAAATGGGCAAAAGACTTGAATAAATACTCTCCAAAGAGGAAATACAAATGGCCAAAAAGCACATGAAAAAATGTTCAACACCGCTGGCTATTAAGGAAATGCACTTCAAAACTACAATGAGATATCATTTCATGCCTTACAGAATGGTCATTATCAAAAAGGAGGAAAACTACAAGTGCTGGACAGGAGTAGAGAAACGGGGACACTCCTTCACTGTTGGTGGGAATGTATGGTGCAGCCTCTGTGGAGGACAGTTTGGTGATTCCTCAGGAAGTTAAATGTAGAAATGCCATATGATCTGGCAATCCCACTACTAGGAACATATTCAGAGAACTGAAAGCCAGGATGTGAACAGACATTTGCACACCGATATTCGTAGTGGGATTATTCACAGTTGTTAAAAGATGGGAACAACCAAATGTCCATCAACTGATGAATGGATGAACAAAATGAGGTATATACATACGATGGAATACTATTCAGCTGTTAGAAGAAATGAACTTAGGATGCATATGACATCATGGATGAACCTTGAGGACATTATTTGAGCAAAATAAGCTAGACAGCAAAGGACACATATTGTATGGTCTCACTAATACAAACCAAATACAATGAGTAAACTCATGGAGTTAAACTATAGAGTATAGGTTTCTAGGAGATAGAATGTGGGTTGAGAAGGGGGAGCTGATGCTGAATGAATGTAGAATATTTAATAAAGGGGATTATAAATGTGGGGAAATGGTTATAGTTGATGGTAACACATTATAGTGAGTATCATAAACACTGCTGATTTATCAATGTGATTGTGGCTGCAAGGGGTAGTCTAGGGAGGTTAATGTCAATTGAAAGAAAGCTACAGGATAATCTAGGGACTGTATAACAGTGATTTCGGTGGTAGGTGATGTTTGTGGTTAACAGTACAAATATAAGAATGTTCCTCTATTACAAGGTTTTAAGAATATGGAGAGACATGGGAAAAATATAACTAAGGTAATATATAGACTATAGTTAACAGTAATATTGTCATGTTTTTACAGCAATGGCAAAGAAGATACTATATCAATGTTAAGAGTAAATAATGGGGGACGGGGTGTAAGGGGGTATGGGATTTTTCCTTTTGGAGTAATGAAAACATTCTGAAATGGACTGAGCTGATGATAGCACAACTCTGATGAAACTGAGAGCCACTGAGTGTACACTTTGGATGGACTGTACAAGGCAAGGAGCCGTATAACACAGCAAACCCTCTGGTAAATGATGGACTGTGGTTAGCAGTACAAATGTGAGAAGGTTCTCTCATGAACTATAACAAATATACAATACTAATACATACATGGTGTTAGGATGGTTTGTGGGGAAAAAATACACCAAATATAAGCTTTGGGTTGTGGATAACAGTAATTTTATGATGATGTTCTTTCATCATTTGTAACAAATGTGTCACAACAATATAAGATGTTGGTGGTAGGGCCATGTATTGGAATCCTGTATGGTATGCATAATTGCTGTTAACTCAGAACCTCTCAATAAAAAAAGAAATTTAATAAAACAGTTAAACATAAAAAAAAATTTTAAATAAAATAACACATGATCAGCTCAATTGACGCAGAAAAGGTCTTTGACAAAATACAGGGCCTCTTCTTGATAAAAACACTTAGAAAACTAGGAATAGAAGGAACCTTCCTTAACATGATAAAGAACATATATGAAAAATCACAGCTAACATCGTACTCAGTGGTGAAAGACTGAAACATTTTTCTCTAAGACTAGTAATAAGACAAAGATGCTCAGTGTCACCACTGTGACTAAATATTGCACTGGAAGTTCTAGCTTGATTAATTAGGCAAGTAAAAGAAATAAAAGACACCCAAATTGGAAAAGAAGTAAAGTTTTCCCTATTTGCAGATGACATAATTCTACATATAGAAAATCTTGGAAGTCCACAACAAAGCTCCTAGAGCTGCTAAATGAATTCAGGAAAGAGGTGGTATACAAGATCGACACAAATCAATAGTGTTTCTATACACTAATAATGAACAATCTGAAGAGAAAATCATACAACCTGGAAATCCCACTTCTAGGTATATAACCAAAATAAGTGAAAGAAGGGACTGAAGCAGATATTTGCACACTGATGTTTATAGTGGCATTATTCACAATGGCCAAAAGATGGAAGCAGCCCAAGTGTCCATCAACAAAAGAAAGGATAAACAAAATGCCATATATATAACGGAATATTATTCAGCCATAAAAAGGAATGAAGTTCTGATACATTTGACAACATGGATGAACCTTAAAGATATCATATGCTGAGTGAAATAAGCCAGACACAAAAGGACATATGCTCCATAATCTCACTGTTATGAAATAATTAGAATATGCAAATTCACAGTCAGAAACTAGAATACAGGTTACTAGGGGCAGGAAGGGGGTAGGGAATGGTCAGTTAATGCTTAACTAGTACAGAGTTGCTGTTTGGGGTGATAGAAAAGTTTTGTATGGATGGTGGTGGTGGTAGCACAATGTTGTGAATGAAACTGACACCACTGGATTGTATATTTGAATGTGGTTAAAAGGGGAAATTTTAGGGTGTATATATATGTTACTAGAATACTTAAAAAAGAAATCATAGGACTGTACAAATCAGTGAACCCTACTGTAAATTTTGTAGTACACTTAATAGTATAATTATAATAATATTGTTTCAGCATATGTAACAAATGTATCACACTAATGCAAAGTGTTAATAATAGGGAAAACTGTGTGTGCGTAGGGGCATACGGGAACTTTATTTTTTGCATGATTTTTCTGTAAATCTATAACTTCTTTAATTAAAAAATAATTTAAAAAAAATTAAATGCCACTGTGTTAAAAGTAAAATCATAACATACTGTGTCTGATAGCACAAAATAGTGTAAGAGGTCCTTTGGATTTGCATACTATACTGAGTGTTGCAAAATAAATATCTGCCATTATATAAACTAACTCATGCCATATATATTCCAATCATGCAGAATAAACCTGAAAGGCAGAACATATTTGGCGTAGACTTTCTGAAAAGTACTAGCATTGCATAAAGGGCATAAGAACCACTCTAAAGATCAGAAAGTTTCAATTCTTACTAGTGTCACTTCTCATAACCAAATATTCTAACTCTTACTCGTCAATTAGTAGTCTAAAACCACAAGAAAAAATTAGAAATATTCATTTCATGTCAAACTTTTGGCTGTGGCTCAGGGATGACCCTTTATTCAACTGAGGGCCATTTGACAATCTTCTGAGATCCTCAAGAGATGATACCAATGACCTGGAAAACTGATTCAGGTGTCAAAGAACCCAACTTAAATTAGTCAAGTTGCATTTCGAATAATCATAAACAGGAAGATGATAGAAGAGCCAAGATGACAATGATGAAATCAAAGACTATGGTAGGAAAGAAATTCATATTTCATAAATCATAAAATGATTATGAGATTTCAGTACAACAAAAAAAATTAAGGAACACAACAAAGCCTTTTTATGTAATGTGATAAAATTGTGTAATATCACATTTCATTTCCACTAATTTTTTTAATTCTAGAAATATTATTATCCAATAATATATCTGAGTATCTGTAACAATAGCCTTGTAATAGCATATTATTTTAATTTCTCAAAGGAAGGAAGGCTTCCAAAAATTTCTTAAACTCCAATGTAAATGAAAAGAAGATAAAAAATAGAACTCAGGCACTAATTTTTTCTACATAAAGAAAAAATCTTCATTCAGTTCTTTAAAAATTCCTTAGAAGACCATGAAGTAATTCATGAAGGAAAATTTGAAGTAACAATTTTGTTTCACTTTCCCACTGCCAGAGCTTCCTTTACCACTGCAGAAAAGCCATATAAGCTCATTCACTAAACAATCTGATTTCAACTTCTTAAAATGCCTTTCACAGTCATTATGATGACCTTCATTTAGTTATTTTGTGAATAAAAGCAGAAAGTTAAATACTCACCAAATGGTGGGGACCATCTTTTGTTTCAAAGTCGGCAGTGATTTATACCCATAGATATACCTTCCTTTAAGGAAATGGGAGCACATCCTGTAAATTTATCCTCACACATGGTTACAGATTATTTTTAATTTTTATAATTCTAAGCCTATAAACTCAAATGTTTTATTTGGGAGATCCATGTGTCTAGACATACTAAATCAAATGAAACATCTCCATGAGGCCTCAGACTAGAATCAATAATATAAACAGTCAATTCTCATTTATTCAAGGGATCCTTCCAATGTCTAGAATACAGCCAAGACCTTATTTCTTCTTCCTGTCCTTTCATTCCCCAGTATCTTACCTACCTTACTGTCAGGCATCACAGAAGTAATAATAAACTAGCAATTACTAAGCCCTTACCATGAGACAGGCCCTCTTCCCAATATATACTAGAGCAATTGATTTTCTACAGCTGCCCTATGAGAGCAGTACTGTTGTCATACCTACTTTACAGAGAACACTAGGATGTCCAGTGACTGGCCCAAAGCAGTGACCATATGGTCTGCTGCCAGAACCTGAATCCTTAACCACTCTACACTTTTGCCTCTAGTAGATAACTACAGTAGAGGAAATGAAACCCAACCCAACACTAGAGTTAGAAACCACCTTCTCCTTTAAAAAAAAAAAAATCAAAATCAATGTGAATTTCATGGGTGAAGTAGTTCTAACAACTGGACATCATGAGGTTCATGGGTTATCTATAGATTTCAATCCACATGATCAGTTCCAGGCCTTCAGTTAAGTGAGAGCTATGGGTTTGATCTTTCTTGCTTATCTTAAACATTCATTAGATCTAATACATATTTATCAAGGTTTATACTCATCCCTAAACACTCCACTTACTATTTTATTCCTTATCAATCTTCAAATTTCTGATGTTGAACAGAATAATCAAAATTGTAGGACACGTCTTTTTTCGATACATATATATAAGATTCTGATATTTAAGCCAATGATTCTTAACCTTTCTGGGCCACAGACCATTTGAAAACATGATGAAATCTGTGGATTTCAATCTCAAAATAGAATGGACATATTAATAAATAAATAATATGATGCTATAATCTCATGGGGTAATTGAAGACCCCCCCAGATACACAACAACCATGGACTTCAAGTACATAACCCTTATTTGTTGTTCTTATTTTGCAGTAGTATTTATTGATTCTCTTATATTATAGTATCCATTTAAATATCAAGCTTCCCCTAAAGACTCGGAAACATTATCTTATTTTCAAACTTTCACATAAATGTTATTTTATTAACAAAAATTAAATAAACAAAATTTCACAAAAACAGGTACACTGCTTATAGAAAGACCCATATAGAGGCAATGAAGTCTGCTAACTCCAATATGAGTTCTACCACATATTCAAAGAGCAGTTTCCCACAAAAATGCTACCAAAGCATCCCAAATCTGAAAGCAAGCTAAATTACAAATGCACAATTGAAGTTACCTTACCCTTACGGGCACACCTTCTTTAGATCTGATAGTAAGAAAGTCCCATGACTGATTATAGATAAGATTGTCTTGATCATTTACTTTCCAATTTAATAGGCTGTAGTTAAATAACCATGTTTGCTGGTTTTGATTACATCATTGCACTCTCTGATCTATCTGATAACATAAATATATTAGACTTTTAAAGGTGATTGTCCTGGAGCTGAATGGCTCTCATTTCCTTTCCATCCAGATTTTGAGGGAGTGAATAGCTGTAAACTATATTTTGTTTTGTTAGTTAAATGGACTAAGTAAACATTGTTAAGGGAAACTAGTTCATACTAAAGATTAAATGTTTTATGTGTGTCACAGCTTCAACAACATCAGAAATACTATGGATCCTTTCCAAATATATATATATATGTGCCTGTATACAATTTCTGGACGATCATGAGCCTCTCTGAAGCCCAGCCATGGGCTCCAGATCTCAAAATTAAGAACCTATCACTGCATTCAGTAAACAAGTATGAGCCAACACTTTTTTGATTTCTAGGACTTCATTTCTTTCAAGCCACAGGAAGAATCTCACTTTCTGCTCCACCTTCAAAGGTGTTAAACATACACAAAGAAACATAGTATTCTCTTTATCTGGTGAATTTCTCAAAGCACAAAAGGATTATCTGCTCTCAAAAAAATGGTCCTGGTTCTTTTCTATTTCAAAGGATTCAGAACCTGAAGGATGGCTGGCCTTCCGTGTCTGCCACAGTGACATCATCCTGCATTTCTCCAGAGAGCTAATCAGTAGACATCCTGACGCTTGCAACACAAACAAGCTAGGAATTAGTCTGGCTACTATAAGTATTGTCTGGTAAGACAGAGTCTCCGCTCATCTCACAAGTTCTGACCTACTTACTTTCCTCAAGTCCCATGCTGCATGCAAAGGGATGGCTTAAACAACGGGAATTTATTAGCTCACAGTTTTGAGGCTAAGATTGAAGTTCAAATCAAGGCATCACCAAGGAGATTCTTTCTTTCCAAAGACTGGCATTCTGGGTTTCACTGCCAGTGATCTTTGGTTCCTTGGCTTCTCTGCCACATAGCAATACACATGGCAGGCTCTTCTGGCTTTTCCCTTCTCTTCCGGGTTCCCTTGACTTTCAGCTGCTTTCTTCCTGTGGCTTTCTCTCTAAATTTCAATCTGTTTATAAAGGACTCCAGTAATATAATTAAGATCAATTCTGATTGAGATGGGCCACAACTTAACTGAAATAACCTCATCAAAAGGTCCTACTTACAACGGGTTCACACCCACAGAAATGGATAAAGTTTAAGAACATGTTTTTCTGGAGTACACACAACTCCAAACCACCACACACTCATGACCCCTCACTTCTCAAACTCATTTTAATTTGTTAACTCTAGTGTTCAGTCAGCTACCTTATTCTAATGCTTATTTTGTCTACTTTAGCTCTTTTCATAGTCTGTCTTGTTTCTCTAATTGTTTAAGTTGTCCTGTATATTTATCATATAACTCATCTGCCTATAATATACTATTAACCATATAAACATTCTATACTCATTATTCCTCAGACTTGAAGACTAAGTTAAAGCTAGAAAAACTATTGTCTGAAAGATTCATTTGTTTATTAAAGCCATTTCCAAAATGTGATTTCTTTGCCACTGGGATTTGTTCCTCATAGTTCCATCAGCTTTCGTAAATTCTGAATTTTACAAGGTAAGAAGAAACTATTAATTGTAAAGAACAAACTTACTTAATAATCCACTTTCTATTTTTAAAAGATCCAGTATTACAAAGTGATGAACAGGCAGAAGTGAGATGAAGTAAAATCTGTACAGAAAAATGAGAATAAAAAGTTTTCAAATATGCACCCTTCTTGGTTACTTTTCCCATGACCCTGTGATTGGTAACCAGGATAGCATTTAAAAAGGTGGTCACCTTAGAAAGCACAGACACCTCTAAAAATAAAAATCAACATCTCCAGACTCTTCCATAATGGTTTCCTGGTAAACAAATACATGCTTACTATTCTTCCCCAATCCCGCCCAGGCGTTATGGCAATTAATTATTCAACATTTGGAAAGTGCTCTGAAGAAGCTAAGTGCTAAAAATCATCATCAATTTTCAGCAAACCACACGTAAAGTGAAATCACCAGGTTTATTGTTGGGAACTGAAACATTAGTATAAGTCGATGTTTTCTTTATCTATTTCATTTGGATCATTAGATCGAACAGCCAACACCCTGATGGAACCTTCTTTTCCTTTTAGCCAACCTTTGACCAACCCATGGGTGAAAAATTGGTCCTTAATTTTCAGAGAATATATAAATTCTAATAATGTGGTTCCATTGGAATTTACAGGAATCTGCTTATTAGATGTTCTTCCTCTTCGGCCTTTTTTTAGGTAATATAATATGCAGTGAATTTACTAAACATTTCATTTGTAAAACTTTGAGCGTAATTAAAATCTAGTTTAATGTACTTCTGTATTTAGTTATCATTCAAGCAAATATATTTAGGTTCCCATAATTGCATTACATGTATAAATTTGGACGAATGATCTAAGAATTCAATAACCTTGATTAATACTCTAAATGAAAGTAACAAATAATTCTATTTAAATAAAAAATGTTTTAGATGGACAATTTTTCCTCTTTATCTACAATGTATTCTGGTTTGTATTTATTCACTTTGAAATTCAAAACAATAGCCCAAAATTTGAGAAAAATATTCTACATCAAAGTATAACACTAAAGCCCACATTAAAAAGCCACTGCACACATGCTAGAAGAAAGGGAGGTGGGTATTAAGCAGTTTTTTAATAGGGAGTCACTAGCAGGCCACACTCTACAAAGCCATTACATAGTATTTGTGGCTTCCTTGGGGTTAAATATGCAAGAGTAGAAATCATTCTCATCTATGTCCATTTTGGTGATCTCTGCCAATGAAGAAAATAGATAATTCTGTCCAAAATATTACTGTTGGCTTCATATTTCCTACACAATGAAAGTTCATATATACAAGTGTTATAATTTCATGTTTTTGAGAATTAAAAGCTGTACTGGCATAATCTTCTTTGATGTGGGACTTGTTTCCCATTAGATAAAGCACAATAACATTTCTCTTTAGAAGGGCTTTATGCATTTAATCCCTAAAATGCAGTTTTAAAAATCATTCTTCCTTTTAGAAATGGCTTGTTGGAGTTTTTACCACTTTAAACATTAATATCTTTTGCACATCAATTAATCAGCCTTATTATATCTTTTATCCACATTCACCCTTCCCATAACCCCCCACCAAAAAAAAAAATGTAGAAGTGAAATTTTAAATGTAATAGACATTCCTAATCTCAACAGGGAAAAAAAAAAAACCGCTGGTTGCTGAAGGGAGATCTTCATTAGGTTCCCGGCTCACATACAGAAGTAACTATGAAGTTCTGCATGGAACCCAAAACATCCTGCTCAACTCAGAAAGAAGGTTAATGTCAAAACAGTTAATACAAAATTTCTCATTGACTCGGCTTAGTGAAATGCAATGCTTACTAGGTATTTTATATAATCACCACCTTCTACAGATCATAGTAGAATAAATAGGTAGATAAATTATTTTCCATGGTTCATGCCTAACTTTCTCATTTATTTAAAAGAAACTGAGAACAGCTACCAGCAACCTAAAGCTGGGAAGGAAAATAAATTCAAGGAAGGCCTCTTTTTAAAAAGTTCTTTCAAAGGAAATACATTATATCCTCTTCTGCTCTTCTGGCTTTATTAGGGTATGCCAATAATATGATATTGGTACAAATGTAAGAAACATGCATACTTTATGTTTTAAAGAAGCATTTTGTGGCATACATCTTTTTTTTTTTTTTTTTAAAGAGGTACTGGGAATTGAACCCAGGACCTTGTACATGGGAAGCAGGCACTCAGCCACTAAGCTACATCCACTACTGGGCATACATCTTTAACTATCTCTGCTTTCATGTTAACAGAGCAATCAGTCCTTTAAAAATAAATACCTTAATATAATATAATTACAGTTTTGGGGGGCAATTATGTCAGTTCAAGTGAAATGTTTTCCAACCATCTGAATATGATGGAGACAAAAACTGTCCAAGGGAATTAGCCATGTCCCCAAGGGAATGAGAAATAAATTGGCAGAGACTGAGCCTCTATGAGAACATTACTTTGAATCAAAACCAAATTTCTAAAACACTGCAGGTGATCTGCTGTATATTTATGGAATTTAAATACTTAAAACATTGAAAATAATGATTCTGTAAGGTTTAAGAAAGGGAGCAATTTAATTAAGTGAAAATATTATATTTATTGATTTAATGTAATATTTAGAGTTAGAACCAGAGTGATAGGAAATGCAAAGACCATGAAAAGCTATTCAGCTGGACACTATCACCTTGTCATACACTACTTTTAACCACCACTTCCCAACTCTAAAGGTACCCGATGAGCTGACTCCCCATTAGCTTAGAAGTTACTTACCTGAGTTACTTTGAAAGACACTAAGAACTCTCTCTCTCTCTCTCTCTCTCTCTCTCTCTCTCTCTTGCTCACACACACACACACACACACACACCTAAAAATTTCATTCACCATATGCCCCAATGCTTCAAATTCCATTTTAAGTAATTATTCCATTTGCATCTTTCTTCCAGTAAAAATTTAAAATGCAAACACTACAACACATAGTCCATTAAACTATTCCTTTTTAAGATATTGTCAGGTGCTTTTCTCTTGCAAAAATAATTAGGAAAAATTAATCATGAAAGCATTAGCTTTCAAACTCATGGTGTATTAGAAGAACCATATTATAAGGGAAAGGTACAGCTGATAAAGTCAGGTATGATCATAATAACTAACACCTAAGTCCCACTTGCTATATGCCAGGTACTTTTCTAAGCATCTTACATACATTAACTTACCTCAATCCTGAGAATTAAATGGGAAATGTACAGATGAAGAAGTAGAAGCACAGAGTTGCCCACATCATGAAGTACCAAGTATTTGGGTTCTGTGCGATGCTGCCCAGATCTTGACTTCAGAACCAAAGTGCTCCCCCAGGTGCTGAAAGTATTGGTAGATGATTGTGCTCAGCTGAGTCTTTCTCCAGAAATTGCACTGGGCAAAGAAAACCACCTGTGCCAATGTCACATTCCTCTCCAAGGGCAGCCCACATCTCATGACTAGTTAACATGGGATAAAAAGGCCTGGCTCCCTTATCTCAACGTGGGGCAATTCTGAAGGGTCTCCCCAGCTCCAGAGCTCCTGGTGGGATCATCTGAGGCTTCTGCTGCTCCTGTATGACAGTTTAACTCTCCCCTTTGTCCAATCCGACTTCCTTCCCTCCCCAACAGTTATTGGTTCCCCAGCACAAGTCCCAATAAACTTCCTGTACCATCTGAGGTACTGTTTCCCAGTGAACCCAACTTAAGAATCCTGGTAGAGACAGGATTCAGCCCAGGCACTCTGACTCCAGAGTTCATGCTCTCAACCAGTACAGTGAAACCCTGACAGTCAATGAAGATTCAGAAAACAATTCTGATTGAGTTTTCATAGGCCTCAACACAGTCTGTAGGTACCAGGTGGTCTCAGTAACAATAAACTGAAATTTGCCACAAGACAGCTCCATCTCAGCAGCTTCCTCAAAGTCCCCCAGTTATTCCTGGGGTTTGTCAGCCAGGCTCACTGTTTCAGTGTCCTTGTGCTACAATAAGTGCCATTCAGTGGACTAGCTTAAACAACAGGAATTTATTGGCTCACGGTTTTGAGGGTAGGAGAAGTCCAAAATCAAGGCAAAATCAAAGCCATGCTTTCTCCCCAAGACTGTGGCACTCTGCAGCTGGCTGCCAGTGATCCTTCATCCTTGGCTTTTCTGTCAAATGGCAATATATGTGGCAGCCTCTCCTGTTTCTCTCCCCCTCTGACTTTCACTCTGCCTATAAAGGACTACAGCTATCCGATTAAAGCCTAACCTCATTCAGTGAGGCCGCACCTTAACTTAAGTTACATCTTGAAGACACCTTATTTACAACGGGTCCTCACTCCACAGTGCGGACCAAGACCATGAACATGTCCAAACTGGGCACACAATTCAATCCACCACACTCAGTTGCAATCCTTTCATATTCGTCTGCTCAGGCCTCTAGGTTGATGGCCACTGGCCACTTGAGAATGCCACTTTCCTGGCTGTGAGGCTCTCTTCTGGGTCTCCTAATACTTTAAACCTTGAAGGCACCATAGCACACAACCACCACTTAAGATACACCATCCAGAGCAACAGTCTGTTACACTTTGCTACCTGGATCCCAAAGCAGTCCACTTGTGGCCCAGAAGTATCTCATGGAAATGGCCCCTTTGGCTTTACCTTATAGCGCTCCCTCTCAATATGGCTAAGGCCTAGTCCCTCAGCTAAGACACCCTCTTTACTACCTAAAGAATAAGCAAAAGAATGTATAAAACATAACAATGTGGGAACACCTGGTGTAGCTCCACACATCTCCAGCCCTAAAAGCATTGCTGAATTATATAATTATGACCACAAATAATGAGCAAAAGAGAAAATTATACTCAATATGTTGTTGAAAAAGGAGATAAGTATATGCAAATCATTTTGGAT
The DNA here is from genome assembly GCA_029593785.1 of Cabassous unicinctus. NCBI lineage: Eukaryota > Metazoa > Chordata > Mammalia > Cingulata > Chlamyphoridae > Cabassous > Cabassous unicinctus. The sequence continues at coordinate 39,019 of JAQZBX010012449.1, forward strand.
TGATGTACATCAGAAACATTTAAGGACAATTTTAGTTTGGATACTTAATTAGGTAAACTACAGGTATCCGAAAATTCAATTAAAGTAAATATTTCATACTCTGATGATAGTAGATAAATAGACCACTCCTGAAATTTAAGCAGACAGATTCACAGTTTCCCAGAATCAGGCTCCTCAAAACATTATTTCCCATTCCCTGATTTCTCAGACCCTATAAGTCATAGTAACTACTACCCATGCTTCAGGCATTCACATCCTCCGGCCACTGCTCCCCAAGTCATCAGGGTTCCTATAGATTCTATATTCCTAGACATCCACATTAGAATTGAATCCCTCATTGTCACTACAGGACTAAGAAATTATTCCACCAGCTCCCTACTCAAGTAGCAACTTGCTTGAAGCCTGGGCCACATGCTTTTAGCCTGTTTTCTTTCTGCTGCTCTGGTGTTTATTTAAAGGTCACTGGGTTGTTCAAACCCATACACTAGAATCCATTCATTACAAAATTGAAAGACAGTGGGCCAAACAGAAAAATACAGCAATGGGTTTTCCAAGTTCTCTGTTGGTAAACACAATATTCCATCTAAAAAATTATGTAACACAACAACTTTTAAAACTTACAAAAAATAAAATATATTTCATTTAGTTGGGAAAGCATTTTATTTCAAATGAGTAGAATTATCCCCAATGAATCCAAAACAAAGTCTTAGTTTCAATTCAGAAATAAAGCCCAATTTCACTTATCAGCAGCAAGGTGTAGACCTGATGCAAAAAAAAAAGTTTTACAAGGAGGTGGAATGCTCATTTTATAACCTGAACTTTAACAATGCACTTAAACTAGCACCTACTAGTCAAGGTCAAGAGCTAAGATAAGACATCCTGAGGCAAGAAAGCTTAAAGGAAATGTCATGTGTGGTCAGACCTATAATCCTCCCAGAGCGATATTCAAGACACCTGATAGTGACATCAAAGAAGGGGAAATTATTCTACAAAATGATCAGAGCTTTCAGCAAAGTGTTGTGAGAGAGTCCAAGGTAAAGGAGGAATAACTGTCCAAAAGATTAGCGTATTTACTAAATATGTTCATTTTTTCTTTTAAATTGTATGAATAGATAATCACCACAAAGATTTGTTCTGGACCTTCTCTTGAAGAAGCCATTTTCTACTCTTGGGGTGAAAAACTGCTCGTATAAATACCCACAACATACATTTAAACTTTTATTTATGCTAAATCTGCTTATCTCAGTTACAAGTGGTGTTCTAGTTGTGAAATTATTGGATTTGAGGGACCGTATTCATGACGGTATAGGCTTTGGTGAGGTCTGCTTTGAGACTTCATTTTTCAAAATGCTAAGTGTTCAAATAATTTTCCATCTGTTCTCTTAAAGAAACTCCTGTATCCTCATGGTGTGCTGTGCTCTAGATCTTTCCCATCATGTCTGTCTTGAGGTGCAAGACCAAACCTTTGACAAGTGTTCTAGGTTAAATTGGATAAGGTTCAGACACATAGACAAACACACACCCACAGCATTAAAAATCCCCTGTTAAGAGATAGTAGTTGAACTTGTATACGTGTTCAACAGTTTAATATTTATCAATACATGAAAGAATAGTGAAACATAATGAGATTTCAGTGAAAATACTAATATGCATACATACCAAATAAAACACATGCTCAAAAATTTCTCAATTGTGCATTCACATATATTGTAAGCCACATATACTGTGAAGCAGATAATATAAACTTAACACATAGGATACACAGTACAATAATCTCTCACCTTTACACAAAATCAGTATTATCATGGTACCCTAACATCAATACCATAGAGGAGTTCTACTCTCTCTCACATTTATACCAAAGATCTCATGGGACCAACATTTGGATTTAAAACTCCTAGAGTGATCAACAAGAACAAATGATTTGAATGAAGCAAACAGCAAATGCACAGAGATGTGAAAAAAATAAGTGAAAAATGAATGAGTCTTCCTCCTCACCTACAACATAAGTTTCTTTTCCAAATGAAAGTCACAAAACAGTAGCTATGTCTAATTCTGTATTTTTTACAATAGCTAGCATAATCAATGATAATTAAATATTTCTTCAGAGTAGGCATAAAAATAGCAATTCCTTACAAATCTTTTTGGATATATGTGTTGGAT